>JAVTVY010052391.1:0-268198 GCA_036873755.1 Hanleya hanleyi
CGATCTTGGGTGTAGATGAAGACCGAGGTTATCCGATGGAGAGTAGGATGATCATAGAAGAAGTGTCAGAAGCTGGAGTAGACCTCACGATGAAACTTGGACAGGATGAAGGGATGACTACTGGTTTGAAGGTGAAACTGAAAACCATCCATTCCGACAGCGAGGCTGCTCTTGCTCCGGTCGGAAGATTCCCTCTTTACCCTGAATCTGTACTTTCCCGTAAGGATGAAGCTACTCTGTGTATCTTGCTTGTGTGGCGACCCCCTGTTAGTCTTGCCCTTGCCTTAGCCTTGTCTACCGAAAAGGCGTTGACTGCTCCAGTCATCCGTGATGTCCTGTCATCATTGACGGTGGCATGGTAGTCGGAAATAGCTCTGTCTAGGAGGTGAAGTTGACGTCTGGGTCCTAAATCAATTTGCTGTAGCTGTAAGGGACCAGTTGGTATATGAAGTAACGCTATGATGGGTTAACATCATGCTCTGTACCATACCAGCTTATCTTGCTTGAAGTCCGACTGTCGGTATCTTGGTACATTCCAAAAGTTCGTCTATGATGAAGTGTCGGCAGTAGCAGGCAGCTGTACCGCTGGGGGAAGATGACTGTGACCCGTAACAGCACTTGACTTCAAAGGAACTTGAAAGGATAAGTCTTGATCTGTAAGTCCGGGTCCAGATCCAGAATGCTAGTCGGAAGTCCGGTCACTGCTCTGGTAGTTCCGATAACTGTAAGGTGGTGTCCGATTCCAAAGATAAACTTGGAAGCGGACTCTCGGCTCAATAAAGGTCCGTAGTAGAAGTAGAAGACTCTCGCTTCAATGGTCGGGATTCTGTCTGTGTACAGCCGTGACCCGTGGTCCCGCTGTTGAGTAAGGCCGTGCTGGCCTAGTGGGGTCCAGGGTCGTGATGTCTCGGTGTTCCGGCGCTCTGTATAGGGACATGATGTGCCGGGGTGCCGTCGCTCTAGAAGTCCCGATGCTCTGTGTAGGGCCATGACTTCTCGGAGCCTCGATGCTCTGTGTAGGACCATGACTTCTCGGTGTCTCGATGTTCTGTGCTGGCCGTGAAGTCTCGGAGTTCCGGCGCTCTGTATAGGCCGCGCCTTCCAGGGTCCGGGTCTATGTCTCTGACCTCCTTGAAGATGAGTGATGATCCCGATCTGTGCACCGAACCGTAATGTTGTGCACTGCACTGTGATACGGCACTAGGCCGCGGTCAGGTTCGTGGACTTGTGTCTTCTCTCGACTTGCGAAGACTTGGATGAACGGGAGCTTGACAACGTCTTCTCCCATGAAGCCAAACTTGACTTGACTTTAATCTTCAGAGAAAGCTGCGAAGACTTGCTGACTATGTCTTCTCCGATGAAGCAAATCTTGACTTGACTTTAATCTTCAGAGAATTCTTCGGCCTTCGGGAATGCGGCTTGAATCCACCGCTGTACCACCGAAAATCCGGCGTAGACGAATAAAGCTGAAATCCCGGTATCGTTGTGATGAATGGCTGTATTCCCGGGATCTTCATGCTGTAGTACGGGTCCGAGCTGTCTCCGAAACCGTGGTGTAGCGTTCTGGCTAAGTCCGTCCTAAGTAATCCGTAATGTGTAAGTCCGTGACTTCTATGTGCGGCTTCACGGTGTTCTGGATAAGTCCGTTCCCAATAGGTCCGTGATCTGCTTGCACCGGGGTACGACTTCGAACTCTGGATCTGTCCATGTTATGGCCCAGAAGGTTCACCAGTAGCCGGGTCTGTGCATCGGTATCGGAGTATCGTGCATCGGTATCAGAGTACCGTCGATCTGTATAGTCTTGAATTCTCTCGGTATCCCGGTAGTCCCTGTAGGCTCTTGGCTTGACGGGGTCTCGGAGTTCTGCATTGGGCCGTGATTTCTCAGAGCCATGGTCCTGTATGCTGATCTAAAGTCCGTGACCTCTTAGATGTGGACTCCCGGTGAGATGTAGACTCTCGGCGTACTGGATAAGTCCGTTCTTCATAGGTCCGTGTCGTTTCCTGTTCTGGGGTACGGCTCCGGACTGCAGTCCCGTCTCTGGAAGGAGCCTCTCTCTCCGATGGTCGGGTCCGAGGTGCTCTGGAGTCGGAGTCCCGGCGCTCTGTATGGGGCCGTGACTTCTCGGGATCCCGGTGCTCCGTGTAGGTCCGTGGATTATTGGAAGCTAGGTGTTCTGTATAAGGCCGTGACATCTCGGGATCTCGGTGCTCCGTGTAGGTCCGTGGCTAAACGGACTCTCGGTGTACTGTATAAGGCCGTGACATCTCGGAGCCGTGGTCCCGGTGTACTGTGCGGGGCCGAGCTGTGCTGGTGTCGAGGTCCCGTTCCGGCGATCGAATCCGTGTCTTAGACTTCTCTTGGTAGTCCCGGAGACTTGGATGAATGCGAAACTGTTATCCGAGGTCTGCCCAGATCCGTGGTTGTAACGGCTCCGGTGTAGAGTCCGTGACAGCATCTTCTCCGGTGAACTTGAACTGGACCGTGGAGCCGTGTCTTGAGTCTGTGACTTGTTCACCGTCTCGAAATGTAGCTCCGGGGTACTGCCCTTCGCCGGTTCCCGGCTAGTAGACGTGTCCTTCTTGAAGACCTGTCTTTCTTGCCGTCTTGCTGGCGAACTTGAACTGGACCGTGGAGCCGTGTGTCTTGTATCCGTGAAGGGTCTGTTCTGTTTCACGGGACTGTACAGTATGAATGATCTGTGAAGATTCCACAGGCGCTGATAGGAAAACTTCGTTTACAGCCAAGTCGTTGAAGAGGGCCTGAGTAGCTTGCTTCTCAGCTGGACACCTTGCCAGGTCAGTGGCCGCTCTCCGGAGTTGACTGCGTCGGCCATAGGATAGCTATGCCAGGTCACGTCGTCCCAGTCTGCACATTCACGGCATGTCACTAGACTGTAACACACCTGTTCCCTGCACTTGAAACAAAGAAGTGCAAGTCTTTAACTGGTTAAAACTGACGACATGATTCGTTTCTTTATTATTCTTTATAGTTTGGGTGACTACGTTAGTTCATAATGAACTCACGGGAGAAAAAAAAATAACCCTAGGGTGCGTCTATAACAACCAAAAGTTACTGTTTACAGGAGCTCTTTCAAAACACGTCTTGCTACCAAGACTGCAAAGGAAAAAGAGGAAGGGCATGCGCGGAGAACACGCCACCTAGCGGACGATCGACGAGACGATCAGGGGAGATAATTTCTTTGCAGGAGATCTCCAAAATGGAGGGAATATGGCATACATTGATAGCAGGTTAAGATTTGAGACACAAATATAAAGATTTCCACTTCTTTTTTTCTAACATATAGACAGATTATAGAGGGCTACAAAGATGTACAGATTAGGGATTGCTCAAATTTCAAAGTGACTCAAAGGATTAGAAAAGTCAAATGCTTATACATGTTACTTTAATTTAGACCCATTTACTAATGTAACAAACCGGTTTTACAGCCCAGATAAATATGATTATATATTCATTACAGATTTAACAAATAAATTGAAGTTTAACCTCACTCAGCATGATCTTAAATGTACATCTATGATTGATGGGGAATTTGCTAAAATATCAAAAATCAATCTGTAAAATCTTCCATAATATTTCGGTACATTATATACATGTACATGTATGGAATCTCAAATGATACATGTAGTTTTTGTGCATCATACATGTAACAGGTCCTTCGAAGATAACTGCAGATGTGGGAAATATGTTGCCGAAACATTGCATGCTCATTGCTGAAATGTGCATGGCAACCTCCACCATGTGCCAAAATATCTCATGCTGAAATGTCGCTTTAATACTGAAAATACTGATTTACCTGAAATGTCCTCTTCTCTCCTCTGATCAGCATCCTGTGGGTCTTCAAGATCATGAAGCTGAGATAGCCAGCGCTGATACATGTCGCTATATACATACATGTATTAGGCAGTATTTAGCATGTCATTGTCCTTAGACTTAAGAGGTCAGTATCAGCAAATCTGGTACTGCCTGGTAAATCAGATTATTCCTCATGCGGCCAACCCAAATTGAACTTCATGGCTTTGCGGGCTATACCTGAGTGCAGTATTAAGCAGGTACGGCTGATTAATAAGTCCCAGTCAGATCGGATGAAGCTGGATCAAGGAGAGCGTCAGCCTTCGGCACCAGGGAGTGGTTGGTCATTTAGAAATCTAGGAGCTTGATCTACTTTGGCAGGTCATTGCAGGGAACAATATGGTCCATAGTAATCGTGTAAACAACTGGTGAACAGGTCTGGTTCACGAGAATCCAAGTCTGTTAACCTCTCTAAGTTTTCCAGTGCCTACATGTATATTTCCTTCCTCTCTCTCTCTCCATACACATCAGGATAATGTACGTCTTGCCCACATGCTCGCTAACTGTATACAGGATGTACAGGAGTTGCCACATTGAGAATGCGATCAGAATTTTACCTTTACATATTTCATGCCATTTGGAAGCATGCCAATTCCAGAGTCAAGTCGTTATTCCCATAGTGGCCCAGCGCCATTCATTCATTTATGAATTGGAAAACGGTCATTGAACTACAAACAGTACTATAGAAACTATGTATGCACCTACCATGCTCATAATACTAACCTATTAGCTGTATCCATAAACATGCCATTTATACCAAACACCTATAGATATACTACTGTCATGACTGTGAAGTTTGAGGTCAGAATACCAAGGTCTCCATAATCTGGGGTAAATATTATGTTACTATGTTTTCAATATTTACCACATGCCAAGTGGTAGACAAAAATTTTAGCAAAATGGAAAATTCTACATTTTTGACTGAATTGAACATGACATACATGTATGAGATGAAGTAATTTTATGTTAATTTAATTTAACCACTGCTTAATTAACTATATAATTACTGGCAGATCAATAGACAATATTTTGTGCAAGATTTGACTAGTATATGTTCAGCAGGGACCATTGAAATGGCCCGTGTTTAAATGTATGCTATTAAAATTAATGTCCATTAATCTAATTAATTATTGGGCATTAAACCTGCATTTATTAATAAAATTTTAATAGGATTTCAACGAAATTGCAATTGTGAGTAACCCATGCGTGAGAGTAAATAATTTGCAGCTGAAACAGTGAAACAGATTTCCAAAATAGATTATTTTAACTTTCCAATTGTTGGAAGAACTGGAATTATCCACCTCAATTCATATGGATAAAAACATGCAATTTCATGCTTGTTTTTAATTCCAACAATTAAACCATTAAGATTGAGGATTCAATTATACCTCATATCTACAATGTAATCTCTTGACATTTACAGCCAACCACCTCGCTGGGGGTCTAATAATACACCAGCCACCAGTCAGATTTTTGGACTGGATCCGGGGTCGCGAGCACATCGCCGGATGTGACATCATATATAGTAAATAGATGTTTGCCGAACATTTCGATTACTTTTCAAGTCTGCATAATATCTCTGTTGACCTAGCGTTAAAAAGAATTATCTGGAGATTATTTTCCCTGTTTATCTGGACAGAGCATATGAAAAGTAGTTCGCTCATGTGCAAAACTGAAGGAGTTGTTCGACCGGATTCAAACTGAACTGTGCGTACGTGGGTTTTCCCCTATACGTCATAGCAACGTAGTAATGGTCAACTTCTGCTAGTGGAGGCAGGGATGATAAATGAGCCTGTGAAATGGAGCATGCGCTGTGGGGAGGATGATTTACAACAAATTAATAAATTTCAGTGCAGAACTTCCAGTTATTTTTATGTTGTGGCAGTGGGCGAGTAAGTCAGGTTAACGTCGCTTTCAACAATACTTAAGTCATCGCAACAAACCAACCAGACACCACCCATTCGAGTCCTGTTGTTAAGGAAGCAAATCTTTGCACCAACAAGGAACCAGCCGCCAACCCTATACTGGGACACAGACAGGATGTTTACATTGGTGTGCAATTACAGTGCTGGACACCACATTATCAAGTTCATGTTGCTTCTCAGCAAAATACATCAATTGATGAGCAACATGAACCTTTGCCCACAAGGCACCCACTGTTGTGACAGAAAGAGAACATGGAACTATCTGTAAACAAGAAATATCTTCACAGAAAAATGGATGACAGAAATTGATAGTGAAAATGCCTTTTGCATTTATCTACATGTACTCTTCCAAGTGGTTAATCCCACACATAAGCTCCTCCTTCTCAGAGGAGATTGTCCAAATGTAAAATATTCTTTGAGCTTCACTGTGATTCAGTTGGTATATACATGAACAGTGTATGAAGAAATACTGCGATACTTGACATACAGGATCGATGGGTCGAGGTATCAAACATTTCCTCATTTGAAGTTACTCTGTAAACAAATGTCCGTGTATACCCCATTAATTAATGATCACAATGTATCCATTAATGATCCCAATGTATCCAGTAATGATCACAATGTATCCATCAATGATCCCAATGTATCCAGTAATGATCACAATGTATCCATTAATGATCCCAATGTATCCAGTAATGATCACAATGTATCCATCAATGATCCCAATGTATCCAGTAATGATCAATGTATCCATTAATGATCCCAATGTATCCAGTAATGATCACAATGTATCCATCAATGATCCCAATGTATCCAGTAATGATCACAATGTATACATTAATGATCCCAATGTATCCAGTAATGATCACAATGTATCCATTAATGATCACAATGTATCCAGTAATGATCACAATGTAATGTGTGGATCTAGAGCATGTAGACCAGTAGTTTAGATTCTGATGTTTGTGGCCTGTCTTGCTGTACATTCAATATCAATGCTCATTACTCAGCTATCAGTGACAATTATGAGCCAGACATTTGAGAACCTCATACATGTCCATGAACAGTTTGACATACTTTAAACAAGTGAATGTCTTAAAACAATAGTGGGGATAATGGAGATTGTGGAAATGTCCTTTTGCATTCAGTTTGATACTTCCATTCTCAAAGAAAAAGGCATGCCTGATCTGTGCCCTAATTGCACCCTAAATGCACCTTGTACAATTACTGTGCCCTAGATGTGCCCTACTCCTCTATCCTACATGTACCTAGCCTGCTGCACCCTAAAGGCGCTCTGCAAAATTGCGCCCTAATGAAGCACACGCCCTAACTGCATCCCAGAAATACATGTAACTCTACTTTCTGACTGCGCACTATTATGCCCCTTATTTAGTTGCAATAATTTGCTTCTGAAGATGATTGCACCCTACCTGCACCTTATGGAAATAACCATTTTGAGCCCTCACAGTAATACTTCTGGAGATCTTTCCACCAACATTCATACAGCTAGTGATGACCTAGGACTCTACATGCATGCCTCTATAAAACTAAACAAATTATATTTACACCAACAATAATTCAGACTGCATCCTCCTTGTCTTCTTTGCTATTCTTGACCTCAAATTCATACATGTAATGTGACAGATGAATCTTGATACTTTTAATAATATTCTTTCAACAAAAAATCAGGCTTTCCTTCAAAACGATATTGTTCCTAATTATACTGTATCTGCGCCCTACATCAGTCATGCTAATATTCAGAGAGAGCACCCTATTTGTGCCCAAACTGTGCCATATGTGCACCTTTATATTGAAGGCACAAAATAGCATGTTATTTGATCAGTCAAAATTGTCACATGACCTTTATCTTATTGGCTAATGTTACAGGTAACAGAACACCGACAGACATACATGTATTGGTTTTCAAGATAAACATTTTAAACTGGAAGATTTCATGCCCATTCAACAAGATTTTGGCGAGTGTTTCATCCAGTAGAACCAGCAGATAGAAGGGTTTCAGATGTAGAAGAAATTGAAGGGAAAAACTCAAGGAAGAGTGAGCAAAAGCATCAGATGGCATCCTGGTACCAATTCTACAAAGGTGGACTGTAGTAGTACATATTATTTCCCTACCAATGTAATTCAAATCATGAATGCACATGTATCTACAAAGTAAACTAGAGTAGAAGAGATACATGTAGATCTATGCCAATAAAGCCTGTTAACAGCAAACTAATAACATTTGATGTTTCTTTTTCTTCTTCAGTGTTTTTCACCTTATCTGCATCTTCGATTTATGGGTACTGTTTTGTTCTCCATTACCGCGCCCTACTGCACCTCAAACGTGCCCTACCAGTACAATAGGCATGCTATTATTCTGAGAGTGCACCCTAACTGTGCCCCTGCTGTGCCTTATCTGTGCACCATATATGGCGCACATGTACATGTAAGATGCATTTGGGCATGCCCTCTATTTTGTTCCCTAGCCTGATATCGAGTCTGATGGCAAAACAGGTGGCGCAGATAAGGCGCATGCCATAACTGCAACACAACTGCATCTTAGCTATGCCCTAGCTGGCTAAACTAGTGTGCTTTAAGGATGTCCGCTGCCGGTAAATCAAAGTAACGTTTTGAATAATGTGTGTTGTTGCATTCATAATTGTGTAATACGAGAAAAAAAACAAAGAAAAAAATATAGGTTGGTGAGCATTTTTTACCTGTAGGCAACGTTAAGTGGACTGACCCATGCTTCATTTGATAACCCAGAAAACATCTATGGAATAGCCCTATTTTTTAAGCATATTCATGAAATCTTCATATAAATAGTACAGTATTTAACTTTTTTTTGTATTCTAACATTTTGCAGATAATCACAATGTCTATCAAATTGGATGAATTCTTGGCTAGAAGGCTTTTGAAGGAAAACCCTATCTCTTAACCTAGGAAAGTGAGATAATCCAATAGAAACATGAGGAACCAGAGGTGCTACAACCCTCAGGCCCTTAACAGTCCAGACCAAGATGTTTTTACGGGTATGCAGATACTCATGGCATGGTATCTGCATACCAAATTTGACAAGAATCCGTCAAGGAATCCTCGAATTGTCCGGAAACCGAATTTAGATTTTGCCACCAGGTGGAATGACGAGCGGTTCTCAAGTTATAGCCCGGAAACGAATTTCAGGCGGACAGACAGACTTACAGATGGATGCACTGACACATTGATGGAAGGAAAATTGGAATCCAGTTTACCCCCTACTATGTACAGGGGTATGAAAAGAGACAAGGTATCCACATATCTGTAGGAAAAAACATGTAAAGTTGTGATCTTATTGCCCTGGCCTGAAACTAAATGTCAGATTCGGCTTTTGCTCATTGGGGCATTTGTCCACGGTTTATCTGTTCGCTGAGGCTTTTTTTGCAAATCCCAAAACGAATGCTGTACTCTACTCATATTGTTCATGATTTTCATAGTATAGCTTTCATTTATCGAGGGGCGAGGATACATTCTCATTTCTGTTGTTGTAATATGATTTATTGTTGTAATAACAGTTACTTTCATTATCAAGTTGGATAGATTCATTTCATGCACACATAATACATCTTAAAGTTGTTTCATATATTTATTCAGAAGATACAGCAAGTGAACATTGGCTTTATTTAGTTTATCATTAAAAAATAAAGCCTCTGTGTACTATAAACATAGATCTGTAAGGTGCTCTGCTGATAGTGGCACAAATGGATAGCAAACTATTATTTGTAAGTGTTTCCAAGGCATGAAAATTTGACAAATTACAACTGAAGCATTATTAAAGCCAACTAAGTAAATGGTAATTCACGAGCAGAACAGATTGTGAAGATCTAAACTGATTTAGATTTCAACTTGAATTACACTTTTCAGCAGATTCCCCTATGTGGTCTTATCTCCTATCTTCCTACAAGCTTGGGTCCACGCGAAAACTCTTTTTTTAGTGCACGGATCCCTGCAAACTTTATATCGTTACACGACTGCGAAACCTGAAAAAAGTATCTTCCTTGTCCACCACCCTGCAGGCAGAAATAAATTGGTGCTTGTAATATGTAGATTGATGTGGAACAGGAAAAATGCTCGCAACATTCCATGAATATTTTGAAAGTAGAATGAAAAGAAAACATTTCTGAATACAGTGTACAGTCAAATTATTATGTAAATGATTTGACCACCACTAGATTTTAGAAACTTACCAAAAGAAGGCCCGTAATAGATACATGTAATGTTGGAATTAAACCATGATACTGATGGACAGAAAAGTGGACAAACAGACAGACAGACGAGGACCTGACCAATGAAACATACAAAAGGCACATCTACAGGTTACATTCTATATATTGGACAGAAGTTTCGCCGGCCTACCTTCAGTAGTTCTCAAGATATGGATTCCCGGGGAAAGAGGACGGACGGACAGATGGACAGACGGGGTGACAATAATACCTCTGAGCCCAATCGGGCTGAGGGGTAAAAACAGGCAAAATGGCTGCCAAAAATCACCAGCGGACATCCTTAGATGCGACTTAGTTGCACCCTATTTCTGTGAGGGCAATTACAGCAATCCACAACACTTCCTACTAGCTACCACAGGAGATTGTCCAAGTGTAAACAATAGCCAAATTGGCACTATAATGAGCTATATTATTTATAAATAAATCTTTCATGTTTTGAATGTTTCAATGAGTTGTTAATAGCTAGTGACCTTGACTTTTTGACCTCAGTCTTACTACCCAGCACAATGCCTAAAACCTTACGCATCCACTTACAAATTTTCAATGGTTTCCTGCTGATTTTCGTCCAGAGTGGCGACCTTTAAATCTGAATAGGTTTGTTGTTTTATTGACCTCAACTTTGGAATGTGAGATCTACATGACCTCATCGCCATCTGGCAAACTTTGAGAAGAATCCATTGATTTGTCAAAAGTTAAGTAATGAAATAATGGAAGTGAGGAGAAGAGTTCAATGTGCATTCCACAGGACTCATCCATATGTACATTGTAGCTGAAATATATCTTTAAAGAATCGAGCTGAAATATATATGAAAATATAATAGATAGCGGAATTAATGACTCTGAATTTTACTATAAAATCCGGTTCTGCCTGGGGAATTTGGTGAATTAGTCTTGACCCAAGTATTATCCAATGAAATAGATGAACTTCCAGATGAAACTAAAATCAAGTAGTATAATTATTTAAGAGCAATAATTGTTTGCCTGTAATTGCAAGATCATTGCTGTTACTTCCACAAAGGGGGGGGGGGGGACCATCCCATTTTCATGGAGAGAAGGATGGTGCTGGATCTTTTAGAGTGGCCACTGCATACTATCAATTCCTGCACAAATCACATATGTACAATGTACAAGCAATTTAATCATATCAAACTACAGGCGTGGCGGAGCCGGGGGGCAAGCGGGGGTCCGCCCCCCCCCTTCCACCCCTCCCAATATGAAAAGATGGGAGCCAAGGACCACATTGGCCCCCCAATAATTGTAACTAATGTGAGCTAGATGCCGATTAGAGTAACCTCCGTTGTATCGCTAAATTACATTGGCTTAGAGATCAATCAATTACATTGGCTTATAGATCAGTCAATTACATTGTTCAGATTACTGAAAATGATATTATATATATGTGATCACGTTAATTCATACTGATTACATTGAGCAATTAATATGGTGTGTTCATCATTTACTTGATATGAATCCTACATAATAAAGGTTGGCGATCAGTCGAAAATTCACCTTGCTGCATAATCACAACAACAACGTAGTACAATATGTTTACCGTAAGAAACTGAAAGTAACTCTAAACTTGTAAACAGCATGAAGGCAATCTCTAGAGTTCGGTTGGCCAATTATGTGAGACGGGTTAACATCGTTTGGGGTGCCAAAAATACTCAGAAGACTTCAATAACATCCCTATTTCCTTCCATCATACATCTGCGTTTCACAAATGGTTCATCTCAAATCACCCCGCCAACATACCGGTAGTGACGTCAGAACACTCAAGGGAGAGCAATCCGTAATAACGATGATACCAAGCAATGTAATTTAGCGATACAAGGGAGGTTACTCTAATCGGCATCTAGCTCACATTGCATTAAACATATTTAAAATAATACAGCTTGTATCATAGTTCTCATCATGATACCATATTACAGTGTGCTCTTCAGTAGATCAGAACTGAGCATATAATCTGAGATGCTCTGGAGCAAGTAAGCATAAAAGAAATACAAAACTAACATATTTGTCTCAATGTGAATGTCACTAACTATCCTCTGAGTTGGATAGTTGATCCAGCTGTAGCAGTCTACCAGCTTCCCTCATAACACGGGAGGTCAGCGCCATAATAGCATCCTGATAATTTGCGGTCTGCGGTAGAGTTTGGTTGGTCGTACGTGTCCGATGTCACTCTCTGCACACTCGGACGAAGAGCTGATCGAGGCTCGTGGTAGAGATTTGGGTGTTGCCCTCTAGTCGGTCGAGTTGATCGACGACTTGGTTCATTCACAGATTCATCACTGAGATCAACACTGTTATCACTGTCCTCAGCTGGTCTGCGATCCTCCTCAAACACATGTACTCTGTCAGTGTCCTCAGGAACTACAATGGCTACCATGTCCTCATCTGAGTCACTTTGTTCCTCCAATGGAACAGGTCTCCTAATAACAGGGTCACGGTTGACAACTTGATCACGTTTTGGCTTCACATCTGAAACTGGTATAGGTGGACAGATCCGACACTCAGAACGATGTACAGTTCGTTTTCCAGCACTTCCATCAGCTGGTTCTACTGTAACCACAGATCCATCGGAGTCCGGAATGTCAATGACCACATACACTGCAGGTTTCCAATAGTCCTGTATTTTGTGACGACCACGCCATCCATGCTCACGGATGCGTACTCGTTGTCCAATCTGTAATGGTGTTGCATTGGCTCCTACTTGAGTTTTTGCCTTTTGTCGTTCTCCTCTTGCCTGGAGGCGCTCCCCTGCTTTATTCCAGGCAAGTCACAATCTCTTAACATGTTCACTGAGCCAAGCTCCCATGTTCAGATCGTCAGAAGCGTCGTTAATGCTCTCTGGGGTGCCAAGCAGAAAGTCGACCGGTAATCTTGGATCACGTCCAAATAATAGGAAATATGGTGAAAATCCTGTTGAAGAATTTGGTGTAGCGTTGTAGATATACAGCAGTTCCGGTAGATGTTCTGGCCAGCGACGTTTCCTTTCTGGTGGTAGCTATCCTTAGCAGATCATGGAACGTCCGATTGAAACGTTCTGCTTGCCCATTGCCCTGTGGGTGATAGGGCGATGTGCGACTTTGGGCCATACCATATAATCGACAGAGTTCTTTGATGATGTCTGCCTCAAAGCACCGTCCCTGGTCTGAGTGTATCCTGAGGGGAACACCAAACTTGGTGAACCACTCCTTCGAGAGGCATTTTGCTACGGTAAGTGCCGTTTGATCACGTGTCGGAATTGCTTGCATATACTTCGTGAATACGTCTGTCATGACGAGGATATCTTCTCGCCCATCACTGCTCTTCTCAATCACCGTGAAATCCAGTGCTAGAATTTCCAAGGGTCGGCTTGCAATCAGAGCTCCCAGAGGAACTTTCACTCTTGGTTGAGGAAGTTTTGCGACCTGACAACGCTCACAGCTGCGGCAGTGTGATTCGATATCCTGTAACATACGAGGCCAATAGACCTTTTGACAGGCCAGCTAGCTGAAAAGTCCGTTCGATACCCTGGTGTCCGGCTCGTTCATGCACATTCTGCAATAGACGCTCCTTCAAGGTTTCAGGTAGAACTACTTGTAGGATCTCACCATGAATCGGGTCATAAATTCTCCGTCGAAGAATTCCGTCATTTCCAATGATCAGTCGTTTCAGTTGGCGCAGGAGAAGTGATCGTTGCTTGGACTCGGGACTGTCCCCCACTATGGCTCGGTCTCTCATTCTTTCTCAAACAAGTCATCACCTCATTGATAACAGTGTCCGCCTGTTGGTGTGCCACCAGTTCTGCAGGGCTGAGGCTAGGAAGAGCAAGGATACCATTTACGGATGCGACGACTGCTGCGGCTGAGCTACGATCTGTAACCCCTGCTGCAATTTGATGCAGACATCCTGGTAGCGGAGTTGACGGCGCGATTGCCGTAAGTAATTCACTCACTTCCTCTTCGTCCTCTGGCTCTGGGGAGTTGCCTGGTCTGCGGGACAGACTATCAGCATTTCCATTCAAACGTCCTGGTTTGCACTTGACCTCAAATTGGAACATCGCAAGCTGTGAAACCCACCTCTGCTCGACTGCACCCAATTTTGCTGTTGACAGATAACTCAAGGGGTTGTTGTCTGTGTAGACGACAAATTGTTGACCGGCGAGATAATCCTTAAATTTTTCGGCTACTGCCCATTTGAGAGCCAGCAGTTCGAGCCGAAAAGAGCTATAGTTCCTTGCATTACACATCTGCGTTTCACAAACGGTTCATCTCAAATCACCCCGCCAACATACCGGTAGTGACGTCAGAACACTCAAGGGAGAGCAATCCGTAATAACGATGATACCAAGCAATGTAATTTAGCGATACAAGGGAGGTTACTCTAATCGGCATCTAGCTCATTGTTCTGACGTCACTACCGGTATGTTGGCGGGGTGATTTGAGATGAACCGTTTGTGAAACGCAGATGTGTGATGGAAGGAAATAGAGATGTTATTGAAGTCTTCTGAGTATTTTTGGCACCCCAAACGATGTTAACCCGTCTCACATAATTGGCCAACCGAACTCTAGAGATTGCCTTCATGCTGTTTACAAGTTTAGAGTTACTTTCAGTTTCTTACGGTAAACATATTGTACTACGTTGTTGTTGTGATTATGCAGCAAGGTGAATTTTCGACTGATCGCCAACCTTTATTATGTAGGACTCATATCAAGTAAATGATGAACACACCATATTAATTGCTCAATGTAATCAGTATGAATTAACGTGATCACATATATATAATATCATTTTCAGTAATCTGAACAATGTAATTGACTGATCTATAAGCCAATGTAATTGATTGATCTCTAAGCCAATGTAATTTCGATTAATTTCCTGAATAATTGTTCTCCAGTTAGATATAATATTTCGCGTGTTTCACTCATAGACACGAGTTAAATCTGTTGGCATTGCATCTCGATTACGACATAAACTATATGGTCTGACTGAAATTAGGGAATTTGTTGTCTTTTAGACCAGCTGATGAGATACAGTTTAGTGATGTGATCACATGGTTATTGAGGATACTTCAGATGTGGCTCTGCTATCTGCATCTGTGAGTAAGTCAAGCGTTGTACCGTCCGAAGTTATTGTAGCATATACTGGGTAAATAATATACTTGTGTGCTATGTTACATAAACATATGACTTGAACGTTACATGATTACTGCCAGAGTAAAGTCAAAGGTTATAAACCATAAGAACTACTGTAATGATAATAATGGGGGAAAATGCACTTTATTAATTCTGAATTGAATACATTATATTGCTCGTTATATAATCATGAAGTGACTTAATGTTGGGAGTCAATAACCTTCAGATTCTAAGTGTTATTCCATTGTTTATCTTGTACAGGTCTGCCATTGCCCTTTTTGTTGTACGGATGGGAATGGGCCAGGTTATGCAGTATATCTGATGACTCGCCATTGTCGAACCAATTAAATCTTGAACCGCTGAATTCTTGGTGTCGTGTTGTGATTCCATTGAACGAATGATTAGCGGTGAACCAACCACAGGTCACACTTACATGCCTTGAAATGGGTTAGATATGTGTAGAGAACTGTGTGAAATTCCAAAAATTTCAGGGGAATACCCCCGTCCCCCCCCGATCACATCTTCAGAAGCCCCAAATTATTGACCTTGTTTACATTTGAAACATTTTAATTCTTGAATTACTGAATGATCAACAGCATAAAAGTATCTACGCCTCGCGGAAAATAAAAAAATAATAAATTGTGTGAAGATGACCTCCTTGTTGTGTGTGTACCAGTATGCCGGAACACTATACCCTGATTCGTTGACTATTTACAATGCTCTAAAGTTGTGTTCACACTGTAACTTTTCACTTGGGTGGGTGGGTATAGTTGACAAATATCATCGGCGAATTATTTTCAAAGCAACGTGGGAAATTTTCATTGAAGAATGCTGATTGGATTTTTGTTTAGCTCTTATGAGTTGGTTTTATTGCGAGATATGCTATCCCTTTCAAAGTTCTCAAAAGGTCCAAAGTGCGTTAAATCAAGTCTAAAATTCAAAAAATT
The DNA here is from genome assembly GCA_036873755.1 of Hanleya hanleyi. Lineage (NCBI taxonomy): Eukaryota > Metazoa > Mollusca > Polyplacophora > Lepidopleurida > Hanleyidae > Hanleya > Hanleya hanleyi. The sequence continues at coordinate 16,122 of JAVTVY010052391.1, forward strand.
TCCGGGGGAGGACCACTGACGGAGGGAGCCACCCCCTCCCTGTCCCACCCCTGTCTGGCCCCCACCAATATTCAAGTCGCCCCGCCGCACCTAAACTAGTCAAATTAATCCTGACTTTAATATACCGAACCAAACAATTAATACATTAATACAAAAAATACAGTGAGAGTGGAAATGATCTAGTCTACAATCATGTCAGTGTACAGATGGAGATCTAGGTACATGTAGTTTGAAATCTGACCAATGACTGACCTTGTAGGAACCTGATCAGAGCTCTCACACAACTGTACATGGTGAGGGGATATAAATCACAGTAGAAGAGACGGAGACAAAACACGATCACCCGGGAAATCATCATTACACGTATACAGTACTGATGACAACTGGACGATTCCGGAAGCCTTTGTATGACCCAGTTATTAAATCCGATCATTCCATCGTATTAGCTTTAGTTCCACGGCGACAATTTAGCCAGCTCAGTCTATCCTGCACGAAGCCAGGGGCCACACTATGCCATGTGCGTACTTCAATTGGTAAACATCATACATACCAATACTGCAGCCAGACTGATGAATGTAGAGCTGGTAGAGGCCGATAGACCGTCATATGTACATGTAGCATGTACATGATGTATAAGCCACACAAAAAACCCCACTTTTTTAATGATCTGTAATGTCCCTGGGCTGTAATATCCTCTGCCGGAATTAGAGAAGTCTTTCATGACGTACCAGACTCTTCATCACAAACATTCACCAGACAAGGAAAGAATCCAATTCATAATGACAAGAATGAGACAGTTGGTTTGGGGATCTGGATTGATAATGAAATACGTGTACATATCTGAGGGATGACGTCCAAGATGTAGTCAAGTGACACAGAATGGCTCAGGCCATCTTACTTTACTACAGCAGCCATCGGTGATCAATCCTTATCAATCATCCCTCCAAGACACAGTACAATGATCGGCTGGCCAGTTATCATGCTCGGCTACCCCACCCTAATTAACTGAGAATCCATACGGGTCATCAAACCCTGCCGGTGAACACAACCCAGCCCAGACTATGGATGAAGCTGGAAAATTGCATAAACTTGCTTTGAGTAGTAATGATCTAAAATATTGGAATATTGATAGAAGCAGCTAATCAGCCTGGAACTATAGTTATCAATACACTATGTCATGTGCTCACATACCTGTACAGATGAATTTCCGTGTATACACATAACTGCTCAACAGATCTGAACTTTGTTTAACCCCAAAACTGGTTATATAAATATTTCTGTACTGATCTATTTAGAATCGCTCAGGCGATTCTCCTTTCACAATATAACTCAATCAGAGCCACATGTACATGTACATGCTTTGTTTGCAGTGTTGAGCAACACCACCAATAGCAACCGGTTTTCAGGGTTACACTATTTCACTTCCCTGTACAATATATAGTTTATTACCAGGTGGTGAAGATAAGCTTTGTGTATTTTAATCAGATAGTGAAGAAGAACTGGTAGTTTTTTCACGAAGTTGTGAAGTGAGATTTCTGAGTGGTGTCACCATCTAGTGTAGCGTAACTCTGTGATTAATTCACCAAGTTCTATTGATGTGAAACTTTGGGGTATACCTCTATCAACTATAGTAGTGGAACTTTGGGGTTCTTTCACCAACTAGTGTAGTAAAACTTTGTTCTCTAAATACTGTAGTGGAATATTTGGGTTTGTTTACAAGCAGTGAAGTGACAGGAACTGGGCCAATTCACAAATTAGTGTAGTGGAACTTCAGGATTCCTTCACAACTAGTGTAATGGAACATTGGGGTTTGTACTCCAACTGTATGGTAGTAACAATTGGGCTTCCATCACCATCTATTGTGGTGGAATTTTGGGGTTCCTTCGCATACTGATGAAAACGAACTTTGGGTATCCTTCACCTACATGTACTGGTGAAATGGGACTTTGGTGTTCCTTCACTCACTGGTGAAGTGAACTTTGGGGTTCGTTCTCCAACAACTGCAGTGAAACGTTGGGGTTTGTCCTCCAATGATGATAGTGGACCTTTGGGATTCCTCCACCAACTATGGAAGTGGAATGTTGGGGTTTGTTCCCTACCATGGTTGTGGAACTTTAGGGTTTGTTCACCAACTAGTTTAGTGGACCTTTGGGGTTACTTCAACAAATAGTTTAGTCGACCTTTGGGGTTTCTTCACCAACTATGGTAGTAGGATTTTGTGATTCTATCACTGACAAATGAAGGGCAACTTTGGATTGACATCACAAACTAGCGCAGTTTGGGATTCCTTAGAAACTCATGTTGTGGAACATTGGGGTTTGTTTTCCAACTATGATAGTGGAAATTTGGGCTTTTGCCACCAACTATTGTAGTGGAACTTTGAAGTTCCGTAACAATCTAGTGTAGTGGAACTTTGGGGTTTGTCCTCCAACTATGGCAGTGGAAAGTTGGGCTCCCCCCTCTCCAACTAGTGAATTATAATGTTGGGGTTTGTTCTCCAGCTATGGTAGTGGATATTTCAGGTTCCTTCAACAAATGGTGTGGCAGAGATTTGCATCTTCTCCTCCATGAAGTGTTGTGGAACACTGAAGTTTGTTCATCAAGTAGTGTAGTGGAACTTCAGAGTTTGTTCAACGAGTAGTGAACTGGGACTTTTGGGTTTACTTGGGCATGCTGGGGTTTACTGGTTTCCCTGAATCAGATGTGGTTGCCCTCACATAATGACAACAATATCAACGAGTCTCGATCGTGAAACTATTCCATTGTGGCAATATTTTCCAATTCCAATATTTACAAATCCTGTTTGCCAATTTGCACTGTCATAAGCTAGGCAATTCCACACTACAGTGGACAAACATGCTCAAATTTCTTTGGTAAGAACGAAACCTCTAAATAGGTAGAACCTGAACTGTATACACGACTCTTTATTGAAATGTAAGTTTTTTTTATTTGACACCTGCTCTTTGATATTTATGACTTACTTGAAGTCAACTTGATATTTCAAACTCAAGAAATTGAGCAGCGTAACAAGCCTCTGGAGGAAACTTTTGCCGGGGCTCCATCTATCAGTGGCATATCTCGCTGGCATCAGTAGGGAAATCATCTCGTATACCCTGACAGATGATGCTAAGGATCAACCTGTAGAGGCACCAGAAGTTACGTGTATTGTCCTAGAGGCTAATGATTATTGTGTGGTCCGGTATGATGGGGAACTCTTCCCTGTCCATTAATAGAGGAAATTTTGAAGTTTCAGGGATGGTCCGTGCTATGGGAAATGGCCAGTGCCCGAGGACAAGATTTATTTCACCAAGGGCAACATTGTAAAGAAGTTGGCGATATCAGATTTAGTAAATTCACGGTACCACTACCACTGTTCATCGATATTGATTGAACACTAATGGACAATATTAACTGAACTGTTTGAAATTCAAAATGTTGAAAATTAAGTTTATTTATTTATTTATAGGCCTGTATAATGGTTCCAGTTTAAAACTAATATTGGGTAATGTTTGTTTCAGTTAAATTTAGATAAATGCATGATTGGCATTTTTGTTATTGTTCAATTCTCAATAAATGAACCTCTCAAGTTCATCAAGGGTATTTTACAGAGCTTTATCTGTGAAGCTGTGTTGGTTGGGTGGTTTGATTGGGCACTCCATCGTATTACAATGGGCACAGGTCATACAGAGTATGCCGGGCAACCTGTTCCCCCACACCGCCCTACACATGCTCCCTCCTACCAATGACGCATAGCCATCGGTAATTCCCCATTATATCTTCTTTACATCTGTATCCATATCATCTAATGTTGATCAGGTCCCACACAGAGTATGCCGTGCAACGCATTCCCCCACACTGCCCTACACATGCTCCCTCATAGTCAGGATATTGTGCATGGACATCAGTAACTGTAACGTCAGCAACCAGATTTTTTAAAACCACTGGATGAATTAAGAAATAAACTTATGATTTGTTTTGATATTTGTGGTGTTCTACATATGGTTCAAGTTCCTTGAAAGAAAGTTTCAAGTTTACGATTTTTTAAATTTTACGTAACGTCAGTAACCCAGTTTTTAGTTGCTTATTCTAGATTATGATGCAGTATCAAAATAAGTTTAGCAGGTCATAATAGAGACATTGGTAAAGGCAAGCATGCCCCAAAAGATCCCTGACCTGCATGCATGCTGGGTATACACAGATTCACTTAAGCATAGCAAAATCTCTCAAAATGTGGTGTCAGTAACTGTGGAATTGCCCAGCTTCATTTCTAAGGCAGATATTATGATGGTGATCGATAGATGCACAGTTAGAAATATATTTCTCCATCCACCATGGTAAAAGATTGGACATTGCGATGATTTGATTAGAACCAAATCCACTTGCCATGCCGGGAAAGTACAAATTCAATTTCACTTGAATACTTTTTTTTTTTTTTTTTTACAATCAGAGATATTCATACTAAGTAGTGGATGTAACATATTGGCCTTAAATATTTGCCATGATATTCTGATCTTCCATCTGCGGTAAAACTAAATACTTGCACTGAGACAAAATCTCAATATGTACAAATATGAACCTTTTCCACAGCTCAGTATATATGATTACTTAGAGATGTCCGAATGTTATCAAATATCAAGATGTTTCCACTGATTATCTCCTTACAAGCAGCTGGCATGACGAGTAAGAGAGAGAGAGAGAATTAAGGTTGCATTAGTGCAGAATCAATATACATGTAAAAACACTATACTATTTTCTGTACCATACATTTTCCATCCTGGGTTTGTCAACATCCTGTGATCGCTAACTATCGAGTCATCATTGACTGGAGACTGTAGAGGTCCAGTGAACCCACTTCTGGTAGAGATTGATTTTTGATCACTTGGATCCATTTACTATGAAACTGTATTACAGAGCCATATGGTATGCTGATAAAACATATAGCTATATATGCTAAGAGGATAGAGAAAGCACTTCAGCTGCTTATAATATACAGCATGTACACGGTAGCTGTTCATGTCCTTAGAAAACCTTGTTGATAGTCAACATGCAGGCAAGAAATGTATCCTAAACGCGAGGACTGAAACAATAGCAATTTACCTCTAAACCAATGCATCAGAAAGTTGAAAATCCAGATTGTTTAACAATTATATGGACAGATTGATAACCTAATCTGGGATGATTATAACTAGGGATTCAAATCAAAGCCCAAGATCAAAGGCGCCTCTGCGGTCTCATGCTGTGTCTTATGCTCCTCGTAGAATCTCCTGGCCAGATTTGTGCAATGGCAAGGCAGGGGCGGGCAGGGAAACTCTTCTTTTCTCTTCTCAATTGTGATCATATTTCTTATTTATCTCAATTGTTAGAGTACATCTGTGCTTAAAGTGTAACCATGGCACTTCAAGATAGCAATGAGAATAACAAAACGTTGTGAAGTTTTCTCCCAACTTTTCACTCGTACATGTATTCTATCTCGGAGGCTTCAAAGGCAGATTTCTACAGTATGAGAGAAATTTGCGCTGCCTCTTTTGACGTCAGAGATGACATTAACGATGTCATGCTTCGAGCGTCTTGCACCGTCTGCGGGACATCGCGGCAATGCAGAGAATGGAACAGTTTTGTAACAATGTTGCATTGTGACGACATGCTTATGGCGCTGTGCACTATAATCACATTAAAACACGGAAACTGTTAAAAACTAAAGTCATAAAACAAGGAAAAAGGTATAAATTCTATAATTTGGAAGATTATCTTGGATATGACGTAAACTTACAAAAGTACCATAGTTACACTTAAAGTTCACAAAATATGCAGGTACGTCATATACAAGATACAGAAACTTATGTTTCATTTTTTCCTAAATAAAATCTGAACGAATTGTCACAATTCGTACACATATTTGTGGTCAAAAAATTCTTTGTATCAGTCGACTGTTTTTTTTTTTTAAATTTCTCCATGCACTAGTTTTCTTTCTGGTATATACATGATGCATACTGTTTGTCACTCATCAACTTATATAGTGGGGGTTTTTTTTGCCTCTCGACTTGCCTGGAAATGATCCTGCCATGATTTTCAACGGGTGCCTAGTTGACTATAGAATGTATTACTCCCCCTGCACTGGACACCATAACATAGTAGCTAGGCCTCCCACCCGGCACTCTGCTATTGTCCTTGTATCCCAACTTCACTGAAACACTGACTGCCTTTTGCGCACAAAGAGCCAATCAGGGATAAGATGCATAAATATAGGAGTAATCCGTGTTATAACAAGCAGCCAGAGGATGCTAGGTCCCCCGCCGAAATGGCAGCAATATTTTTTAGCATTGTTGGTCTTTGGGGATATACATGAGGGAGGCAACTGCTGCTTCATAGGCGTTGGATGTGGAAGGGTCTTTCTGCCTTCCCAAGTTTTAAGATCAACTCAGAACGATTGACTGAAAGTTGATTGCTTCTGTGATATAGTTTCCATGCAGTGAAGCACCGAGAAGCATCCCCAAGTGACATCTCAAGGCATTATCTGCAAACCAAATTTGACGAGAAGCTGAAGGCATCCTCAACCTACTGCCCGGAAACCAAATTTTAAATTGCCACCAGTTGTCGCCACCTGTAGGTGCAAGTGAGCGAAATGCAATCCCAAGCATCATCTCATGGCATGGTAGCCTACATGTATTAGCCTATAGTATCTTCTACAGGGGGCTAATGATCGGCTGATGCAGCAACAACAACATTTTCCCAGTTAGACGGCAGATTTTGAAATCAAAAACGAGGCCGCGCTATGTCATCAGTCAACTGAGACAGTCACGTGGTTGTGTATGAAGATTGGGGTGGGTCTTATCTAATAGTGATCCAATGAAAATGCTCGTATTAGTTTAAAATGGCGGGGTCGAATGACCAATCACTGAACGGGAGACAGCTGGAACAGTACGTTGACACTGTCTGTTAATACAGGGGCGTCGGAAGCAAATTCAAAGTGGTACGGCCACTATCATTGCACTTTAGGTGAGGATCCAGGGGCCGCCCAGGCCCCAGATGCTCCTGGGGTCTAGATCGCCGAAGAAGCGTTCTGAGCGATTTCTGGCGTCAATCAATATCACTCTGCATTGAAGTGTATTTTTAGTTCTTTCCTAACCCTTTTACCATTGAAAACGCAATTGATGGTGGTTTTCTGCGATGCTGAATTACAAAAAATTGTGTATAGTATAGTACTGTATCCTAGGCACATCGTGTAGAAGTAACCGAGATGATGCATCGATAATGTATACCAAATTTTACATTGAGCATTTGAACAGTGTCAGAGATAGAGATCATTAATGATTTTACATAAATTAAAGATGGTTGCCCATCCTTCCCGTCACTCAGAGGAACTAATGTGGTTATTCATTAATGCAAGTCACTTCATACATCGATGCTGTAAATCAAGTTTCGTATAGAACATTTGAATGGTATCAGAGATAAACATCATTAAAGATTCTGAATAAATTAAAGATGGCCGCCAAGATTTCCGCCCAATCAGAGAAACCAGATCTGTCATTCATCGTAAGTCTCTTGATGCATCAATGATGTATACCAAATTTTACACTGAGCACTCCAACGGAATCAGAGATAGAGATCATTAATGATTTTGCCTAAATTAAAGATGGCCACCAACGGTTTTCAGTCAATCAGGTCCCGATTCAAAGTATCTGGATGTATTGATGATATATACCAACCTTCATATAAAACAATTGAATGGTAACCGAGATATGTATGCTATCATTATCGATTTCGCATGAATTAAAGATGGCCTCCAGGGTTCCCAGCTAATCAGAAAAGCCTGTTTGGTAATTCGTTGAAAGTTGCTTGATGTATCGATGATGTATATCAAATTTCGTATTGAACAGTTGAATGGTTTCCGAGATATGGATCATTATCCATTTTGCATGAAATTAAAGATGGCTGCTAAGGTTCCCACCCAATCAGGTCCCAATTCTATAGGCTTCTGGTCCTGGACTAGGCAAATAAGCATACCAAATTTGGAATTCATCAGCGAAACAGTTTTCCGGCTATCTCGCTCACGAACGGACGTACGGACAGACGGACGTACAAGATGATGACAATACCCCATGGCCAAAAATGGCCGAGGGGTAAAAACATGGGTCTGTGCCTGATAAATTTTAAGCCTTTTGGGGTTGCAACTCATTCATAGAAAGCTCCCTGTACATGAACAACTGCACTGACAACTGCATGCCATCATCTGTCAGTCTGAAGACCAGCAAGGTTGAATTCAGTTCAATTCAGGAAATTGATCATATGCACAGTGTGCACCCAAACATTAGGAACACAGTTGTAATTAATATAGTAATATACGTGTGTAGACAAATGATTCGTGCAGAAGCTTCAGGGTAAATCCTATGATGTGCAATACAATTATTTGTTAGCAAAATTGAAGGAAATGTTGTCCTTCGTTTAAGATGACACGAAATTCAAAAATCAGGGATTCAGTACTGCGGGGATTTCCCCGCCAGTTATTTCACATTATACTTCTGAAATAAAATATGGTTCATGCAAAAGCTTTAGGGTAAATCATATGATGTGGAATAGAATGATTTCATATAGCAAAATTGAAGGCCCATTTTGACTGGAACGGACAAGAAGAAGAGAAACTCAGTGGTGCCACCTTCAGGCAGATGTTGCTGAAATGCAATACGGACTGGCGTCCTGTTGCAAGGAATGCGTATTCCGAATTTCGGAATAATCCAACACAGCATTAGGAAGTTATCGCTTCGAACAGATGTACACGGAAAAAAAATCTATTTTGACCCAGTGGCGCCACCTTCAGGCCGATGTTGCTGAAATGCAATACGGACTGGCCTCTTGTCGCAAGGAATGCGAATGCTGAATTTCGGAAGAATCCAACAAAGCGTTAGGAAGTTATCGCTTCGAACAGACATGCACGGACGTACACGAACATCCACGGACTCAAAGAAGCAAGAACCAGTGGCGCTACCTTCAGGCAGATGTTGCTGAAATGTAATACGGACTGGCGTCTTGTCACAAGGAATGCGTATTCTAATTTTGGAAGAATCCAACAAAACTTTAGGAAGTTATCGCTTCGAACAGACATGCACGGACGTACACGGACATCCACGGATGCAAAGAAGCTAGAACTAGTGGCGCCACCTTCAGGCAGATGTTGCTGAAATGCAATACGGACTGGCCTCTTGTCGCAAGGAATGCGAATGCTGAATTTCGGAAGAATCCAACAAAGCGTTAGAAAGTTATCGCTTCGAACAGACATGCACGGATGTACACGAACATCCACGGACACAAAGAAGTAAGAACCAGTGGCGCCACCTTCAGGCAGATGTTGCCGAGATGTAATACAGACTGGCATCTTGTCGCAAGGTATGCATATTCCGAATTTCGGAAGAATCCAACAAAGCGTTAGGAAGTTATCACTTCGAACAGACGTACACGGACATTCACGGATACGAAGAAGCAAGAACTAGTGGCGCCACCCTCAAGCAGATGTTGCTGAAATGCAATACGGACTGGTGTCTTGTCGCAAGGAATGCGTATGCCGAATTTCGGAAGAATCCAACTAAGCGTTAGAACGTTATCGCTTCGAACAGACATGCACGGACGTACACGGACATCCACATACGCAAAGAAGCAAGAACTAGCGGCGCCACCTTCAGGCAGATGTTGCTGAAATGCAATACGGACTGGCGTCTTGCCGCAAGGAATGCATATTCCGAATTTCGGAAGAATCCAACAAAGCGTTAGGAAGTTTATCGCTTCGAACAGACATGGACGGACGTACACGGACATCCACGGACACAAAGAAGCAAGAACCATTTTAAAGTCCCCGGCCGCGTTGCGGCGGGGGACAAAAACTGTCTTAACATGGAAACTTTACGTATCTTGTACCAGTCTTTAATCTATCCATATCTGCAATATTGTAACCTGATATGGGGTAATACGTATCAGTCACCTTTTGCCGTTAATTAGACTGCAAAAAAGAGCAATAAGAGTTATTTCCATAAGCAACAAATATGATCATACAGCTCCTTTGTTTGCAAAACTGAAACTGTTGACCCTAAACGACATTATTTCTGACCTTACTCTATGCCTTGCCCACAAATTTCTCTACCACCCTTTCCTTTTACCGCTTGAATTCCGAACCTACTTCACGAGATTGAAAGAAATACACCAATACCACACTCGTGGCCATGATCTTGACCTATATAGACCCTTTTATCGTACTGACCTTAGTCTGTACACTCCTAAAATAAAGGGGCCAAAGGAGTCAAATAAATTACCCTCGGAACTGAAACAATGCAAATCTATTTCTCTTTTTAAATCTAAGATACAAACATATTTATTGCAAAATACCGCCAATTAATATATTTTATTTGCAAAGCTGAGCAATTGCATCATACTTGTGTTGATTATTCACCCAAAATATAAACTTTGTGCTCTTTTATTCCATACCTCCACTATCATGTTAGACATTCTTTAATACAAGCTGTCTTTTCTTTTATTATACATGTATCTTGATTTTGTAATTAATCCGGGATAATTCAAACCCTTCGGGGTTTATCTCCCGCCAATCTATATGTTCTCTAATCTGTATATATTACTGTACTTGCATTCCCTTTTTGTATATGACTGTTGAATTTGATCCTTTTGATTGGTGAACAAAACAAACAAACAAGCTCACCAATTCCCAACCGAGTTGTCACAGCTCACCATTTACCAATACGAGTTGTCAGAGCATTTCCATCATAGCTCTCTGGATTTGTATCTAATACCGCTTATGCCGGTTCTAGGGGCCGTGTGGTCATGTCATCCAAGTTGCCACATGAACAGGTACAATAAAAGCGTACCTGAGATACAACAGATATCACGAATCGTTAGATTCTTGGTATGTGCTTTAGAATAATTAACCAGAAGAATATACTGTGAAGTCATGTGGCTCTGTCAGTATGTCGGCACCCCTTCCCACTTCCCTTATATGTGTTGTAATTCCAATGTTTCCCTGACAAGGTCTGGAAGTAACCTTGGCCAATGTTTGGATAAATGGATCATGTGGCCTGCTGTGAACTCAGCCAAAAAAAACTGTTTTCCTGCTCACTTGGGTGGTTTCAAAATTCAGCACAAAAATTATGATGCCATTTTTTATGTGTTATTATGTCAATATTGAACAGGAGAGATAAGGAGATCTCGATGGAGCGATGGACTCAGGAGGAGTAATATCTGCTTAAATAGCAGACATTTTCATGAGGAATTGATTTATTACAACCTTCACCTGCGGCAATATTATATCGACACTCAACGAGCGAGGAAAACAGCTCAGTCCATTTATCACATATGGTGATATATTAGAGAGTGACCGGCTAAAAAGGCAGCAATGAAATAATGCGCTATGGTGTCGTCAGTATCAGACCAATACACTACAAAATGATCTGATGGAATCCCTAGAACTTCAAGATTATTATGGATCATGCAAGCATGTACATGTATGTAGTTTCAAATTTACAATAAAATACACAGTTTCAGTTTTTATTTCTTTATAAATTATGTCAAAAAGCATATTCTGCTTTTTCTAATCATAATAATAGCAAATAAACTATATGTATCAGAGTTAGATACAGAGTCTCACATCGTCCTTAAAAAGGACACAACTATAAAATCAAATGACCATTTTTCCACAAAATCAAATGACTTTATTTTAGAAAACTAATAGATTAAAGTGAATATCAGGGGCAAAAAGCAGAGTAGTTTGTGTAAAACACTCAAAGAACACAAACTGACAAAGTTTTGGCATGTTCAACACCATTTGAGTGATATTAGCCATTTTGCAAAATTAGTTTTTTCAAATAACGACAAAGCTATTTTCAAGCAAGGACTTTGGCGAAAATTTCTGCATCTAACCCTGTGTATATAGATCATTAGGTATAGTTAGATGTATATGTAATGTTAAACTGATTGAATAATAGCCATGTACATGCAATGGATCGTTTTAAAAATTAGATGAGTACAGTATATGTATTGAATTATTTCTCCGATACTAGACCAGAGGAATCGTCCACTGTATGATATTATTTCTTTCATTTACTAACAGAACAGCGGTTTTGAGTATTGTGATTATTGAACTGTTCTTATTAGTCAGTTAATTTGCTTGTTGTATTTCCTTTTTACTTCTTACATTCATATGTATACAATGCTCAAATTATACCAACATGAACTGTAATAGAAAAATAAAATAAAACAAACAACTTAAATTATGTATGTTCTGCTTCCAGTTCACATTATGAGAACCTATTTAAAACTTCTGAGTAAGACATATGTTGTTGCCATATTTTTTTCTGAAAATTTTAGTATTTATATACTGGTTGCTGAGATATACATCACACTTCAAGGATTTCTGGTTGTGTACAAATTTAGGATGTAAATGAGCTTTGATGATGACACGCAGTGAACTAAAGATAATTAGATAGACAAATAATGGTGTATACATTTAGTATTCCAATTCCAATATTTTCAGAAATATGGATACCATAGCAACCGGTCACCAAGTGTTTTATTCCAGGAACTCAGGAAATTTATTAAATGAATATGAATGCTTAGACCTTTGTTACTGCAATCCAGTAATTAAAATTCCATAACCCTCACAGTTTCCAACATAAAGCCCTTAGCAACCTGTAACCGTATCCCTCAAAATAGCCAGAATTGTTTCCAAAAATGAACTGAAATAATGCTATGAATATGCAATTCTATGTTTAAAGTGATGGTAAACCCTCAAGTAACGTTTCCATCAAATGAAAGATCATTGCAAACAGTGTCGGAAAATATTTATTGTAATTTTTTACGATTTTATTACACAGAGTAAACTGCAAATAAAGCCTGGTATTCTATGGTGCACTGTTGCAATCATATTAAGGTCCAGTGACGTCACACTGCCTTAATACATATATTTCAAACTGTGTTTGCATTTTCCAATGCTTGATTCGAGCTTAAGGTGTGTATACTTTGAGTTTCAACACAGATTCACTGTTCCAATGTGCATGTTTCACCAAAATCTGGAGATGGTAACTCGTAACTGTCAAGTCAATTTGAATCTTGCATTTAATTCTCGGATTTTGGTGAAACATGCACATTGGAACAATGAGTCTGTGTTGAAACTCAAAGTATACACACCTTAAGCTTGAATCAAGCATTGGAAAGTGCATACACAGTTTGAAATATATGTATTAAGGCAGTGTGACGTCACTGGACCTAAATATGATTACAATAGACCACCATAGAATACCATGCTTTATTTGTAGTTTACTCTGTGTAATAAAATCGTAAGAAATTACAATAAATATTTTCCGACACGGTTTGCAATGGTCTTTCATTTGATGGAAACTTTACTTGAGGGTTTACGATCACTTTAAAAGAGGTCTGCAAATATTCCAGTATAAAGTTATCTCAAGTTAACTTGGTGACATCACCAAATCTAATTTGCATAAAATCCCAGAACATCAGGTTTAGATTTCAAACTCCGAGATCTCTGCAACTGTTTGATGGATCCGCGGTCAGGCCATTGTTACTTGATTGGTTGTTTAGCATGACCTGCCCTCATCTACACATGTATATTTTAAGGGCAAATAACTAAAATAGGTGAGGGATTTACATTTTCATGAGTAAAACTTACTCATTTTCATCATATTCGTATACAATTGGTTTGCAATTTTATAATTAATAATAAATAATTATAGCATCTAGCTTGTGTATTTAAAAAAATCAAGGTCATGCTAAACAACCAATCAAGTGACAATGGCCTAATGGTGATGAAGTCATGAGCCCCACACCTAGCTGATTCATTACTATCTGGCCTGATTTATCACTTATGACAGTCTGGTGAAGTGACCCCAGATCAATTGGGTTCCCCATTAAAGAGCAATTCAGGTAGGCTAATTAATGGAAGAGCTTATCATTGGTTTATAGCCTCATAATTCCCACTCCTACATACACTGATCCCAAAATGGTAATAAAAGTTAGCCAACACTCTGAGTAATTCCCCTCAAGTACAGAAGAGACAATTGTATCCATTAGGTGTACATGACTTAGTCCAATATCTACCTGCCAGGGGATAACAATAGTTAAGTTGGTAGCATTAAACACCTGAGGCCTGCCAAAAACAATAATGTACATGTAACATGGATAGCTAATCATCCACTTTCCTCCCATTCAATGACTGAGGTCCGTTGATGCCAACTTTAACTATTACCCGATGTGAGAACCTGGAGAGTAGATAGTCAATAGACACACAATGCAGCATAACAGCAGCTTGATTGGAGCATGCATACACATGTACCATGGTATACCATGATACATGTAGTTTCATAAATATCTGGGTTTGTATTAACATTAATTGTTCAAAGAATGTACATGTACATATGTGACACTGACGACCAGTTTATTCTTTCTAAATGAGAGCCATCAGAAGATGATGTATTGACCCCGGTGACAGCGAACCGGGAAGGAGGAAAACAGCTGCATTTCTGTGTGCAGGAAATAATTGATGTACAATACATCACATCAAATGACATGCACATCTCCAGATTGTGCGGATAATATATACCAAGTATCATGTGAACTCCATCAAAAGTGTAGGAGTTGCTTTGACAGGTTCATACACTTACAGCGGGAATATATCCAGGTGTTTCTCAAGGACTTTCCAGGTCAATGATTTAAATTTTTCAGGAGTCTTCAGTACAATAACTCGCAACAAAGTTGAGCAGATTAATGAAGTTCAGGAACAAATTTTGGCACAGTAACGCATGGCATCAGATCACAGGTTCTCCCAGAAGACAAAAGTGTAATTCTTTCAGGAGTTTAACTTTATGAAACAAGAAATACAAGCATTGACAAGAAATACGGATGGAAGGATGGATGGACAGACAGATGGACGGATGGATGAACAGACTTGTGTGACTATAGCTTTATTCCCAGGGCCTATATGCCAGATGATAAAAATCATTCATAATCTCATCTCTCAATCTCTCAGTGGTGAAAATTTTCGCCAAATACCAAAAAATCTTATTTGTAAGTTATACATGTATCTGTTTTGTCAATAATCTTTAAAGGTTGTGAATGCAACAGTGCATGATGAGGCCAGAATAGGTTTCCACTACGAGAACAAAAATGTTGTGTTTTCCTAGCTATACCATTGGAAGATAATTTAATTTTCACCATAAAATGTGACCTTTCAGGAGATGTGGGAAGACCCGTTCATGTTTCCCTTGATCAAATGAATGGTCGAGTAAATTCAGGAACACTTGTCATAATTGAATTCCAGTATCAGGACAGTATCGGCAAATGGAGCAGGGCCTGTGGTCAATGGTGGAGAAATTATTGTCCAAAGACTCCGGATATTGGAGAAGATTCCACAGTACATACATGTTTCAGGGCCACAGGCCAGGACCAAAATCTTCTTCAGTATAAATAAAGGCTATCATTATTGCACCATAATTTAAGAAAGTACAAGAAGTCGTTTCTTGACAGTTCAAAGTGACCGCAGGCATTCTGATTTGAAAAATAATCAAGGCGTATATTTTCCGCTCGCCTTGTTTTTTTTGTAAAAAAAAACAAAAAAAATTGAAAACAGTATTTCTGTACTTGGAATTCCTCTCTCAAACTCTGATTGGAATGTCTAACAATCGTACGAGTTGTTTCCCTCGAGCAAAATGGAAGTTACCATGTACAACCCGATCCCATAGTTTCTTTCATCACTGCATTCACTCAGCGGGTATACCATGGCACCATGAAGCCATGATCGGACCAAGTACCTGGGAACGTGGTTCGTGATTACATGACTTCTGTCAGTGGAAGTATGGCGGGCAGTTGAGGAGGGCGACAGATCCTCAACACGGGAGATGGTCGTTCTCCCGTGTTTCTTATAACTTCATTCTGTGATGGCAATTTCTGAGAAACAGGGTAAAGTTGTCTACGTTTCAGGCCTGGAATTTCTCTTGTATCAGCTGCCATGTATCCACGTTCGAGGAATATTTTGTTGTTTTCCACATGTAATCACAACGCTGACTACAATGTCAATCTTCTCGTCCAACATCCAGACAGTTTCAGCACTAGTCAATCAAAGAATTATATCAAGTGGAAGGCGGCTTGTTTGCACCAGTTTCCGAGAAAAATAATTAACATAAGGTTAGTTTCTTGCTGAATGAAGCAATCAACTGTTTCAATAATAATTGTAAGACACACTCCTAAACATCAGCAAAAGCACTCCTGGACATTTCTCAGACGTGTGATTTGGGGGTGCTAATCACACCCCTCGAGTAATGTCAGGTGTGTGTTTTTCACTCGAGGGCCGTTTCTCACTCGCCCTCGCCTATGCTTATCAGTAGTGCCTGGACTGTGTACCAGAAATTTCACGTACCATGAATGAGATATGTGACTGACTAAATCAGAATTCTGTAAACATGGTTTTCACAAAGTCATTTTAATGGCAGAGGGATTAAACGAATGCTTCAATCAATTCAAATCATTCCTATTGTATTTGGTTTAGTGTATAAAGTTTATCAAATACGAATTGCCACTGAAGACAGAAAAGTATTGACATTTCTGTGTCTTAGTCCCGAGTATCTGAACAGCGCCATATTTGCCACAGTTGGTCATGCATGAAAACAAGGCTTTTACATGTAGAACTGATGACCCCATTATCAAGGATTATTAGAGTGTCATTCGCAGATTGACCCTAAATGACTTTTTCTACTCTTTCTAAATGAGAGCCATCAGAAGATAGTGTATCTCTCCAACCTCAGTGTCAGCGAATCGAGAAGGAGGAAAACAGCTGCATTTCTGTGTGCAGGAAATAAGTAATGTACAATACATCACATCAAATGACATGCGCATCTCCAGACTGTGCGGATAATATATATCAAGTATCATGTGAACTGCATCAAAAGTGTAAGAGTTGCTTTAACAGGTTCATACACTTACAGCGGGAAATATATCCAGGTGTTTTTAAGGACTTTCCAGGTCAATAATTCAAATTTTCCAGGAGTCTTCAGTACAATAACTCGCAACAAAGTTGAGCAGATTAATGAAGTTCAGGAACAAATTTTGGCACAGTAACGCATGGCATCAGATCACAGGTTCTCCCAGAAGACAAAAGTGTAATTCTTTCAGGAGTTTAACTTTATGAAACAAGAAATACAAGCGTTGACAAGAAATACGGATGGAAGGATGGATGGACAGACAGATGGATGGATGGATGAAGACTTGCATGACTGTAGCTTTATTCCCAGGGCCTATATGCCAGGGGATAAAAATCATTCATAATCTTCACAATCTCTCAGTGGTGAAAATTTTCGCCAAATACTAAACCAGAGGCCACGGCCACACTTGATCCCATCAGCCTAGTGTGAACTTGCCATCCCTTTCACATGAGCAATATAAATCTCCGGTATAGACAGATGAAGGGCATTCAATAAGGGGAAACAGAAGTAGTTGGGGGAAAAACAGTCATGTTTATTTGTATGGAAAGTTGGCTAGAGACAACTAGATATAAAAGGGGCGGACACTCACCAACCATCCGCTCTGATAAGAGGAGCATTAAAGTGGCTCTCAATTATGTGCAAGGAAATGTTCACAAGTGACATGTATTGTTGGTTAATGTAAAATGCTAAAGGCATAGTACGATAGGCCCAGGTGTATTATACAGATGATGGAATTGTTGCAAACCTTGGTATTGGGTGCATGGATGTGATACCGAGGTAGAGAGGTACTCCGGATTGTTGGAACTCGTTAGTCCATGTCCGTTTTCTTTTCTCAGGAGTTACAGATGATCTACAGTTTTGTTGATGCTGACCCACACAGATTTGTGGTAACTGTAGTAAGTCTCAAGTGTTCCAATCGTGGGGCTTTTGTCCGGGCACCCTTTTACACAGACCCAAAAATCGTCACAAATGTACCCAATTTCAATAGGCTTGTGATTTACCACACAATATGCTACCAAATTTGAAGTGTGTAGCTGCAATGGTTTGGTTTCTAAAGCATTAACCTCATTCTGTGGATATTTTCCATTATGCTGCCATGGAAACAGCAAAAACACCCAAATTCACCCAATTTCAATAGCCTTGTGGTTTACCACCCAACACTGCTGTTTACCAAATTTGAAGTCTCTAGCTGCAACCGTTCGGCTTTTAGAATGTTCACGTCGTCATGTGAATATTTTTCGTTATGTTGCCATGGAAACCACAAAAATCAACAAATGTCCCCAATTTCAATAGGTTGTGCTTTACCATGCAACAATGCTGTATACCAAATTTGAAGTCTCCAGCTGCAACGGTTCGGCTTTTAGAGCATTCACGTCGTAATGTGGATATTTTTCGTTATGTTGCCATGGAAACCACAAAAACCACCAAAATGTCCCCAATTTCAATAGGCTTGTGCTTTACCATGCAACAATGCTGTATACCAAATTTGAAGTCTCTCAGCTGCAACGGTTCGGCTTTTAGAGCATTCACGTCGTAATGTGGGTATTTTTTGTCATGTTGCCATGAAAACCACAAAAACCACCAAAATGTCCCCAATTTCAATAGGCTTGTGCTTTACCACCCAACAATGCTGTATACCAAATTTGAAGTCTCTAGCTGCAACGGTTCACCTTTGAGAGCGGTCACATTACCATGTGGATATTTTTCGTTATGTTGCCATGGAAACCACAAAAATCAACTAAATGTGCCCAATTTCAATAGGCTTGTGCTTTACCACCCAACAATGCAGTATATCAAATTTGAAGTCTCCAGCTGCAACGGTTCACCTTCTAGAGCGGTCACGTCGTTATATCGATATTTTTCGTTATGTTGCCATGGAAACCACAAAAATCAACTAAATGTGCCCAATTTCAATAGGCTTGTGCTTTACCACCCAACAATGCAGTATACCAAATTTGAAGTCTCCAGCTGCAACGGTTCACCTTTTAGAGCGGTCACGTCGTTATATCGATATTTTTCGTTATGTTGCCATGGAAACCACAAAAATCAACTAAATGTGCCCAATTTTAATAGGCTTGTGCTTTACCACCCAACAATGCATTATACCAAATTTGAAGACTCTAGCTGGAACGGTTCACCTTTTAGAGCGGTCACGTCGTTCATCCAGCCAGCCAGCCAGCCATCCAGCCAGCCAGCCGGACACCGTGACGACATGATCCCATCCGGCATATATGCCGATGGGATAAAAATCTTATTTGTAAGTTATACATGTATCTGTTTTGTCAATAATCTTTAAAGGTTGTGAATGCAACAGTGCATGATGAGGCCAGAATAGGTTTCCACTACGAGAACAAAAATGTTGTGTTTTCCTTGCTATGTCATTGGAAGATAATTTAATTTTCACCATAAAATGTGACCTTTCAGGAGATGTGGGAAGACCCGTTCATGTTTCCCTTGATCAAATGAATGGTCGAGTAAATTCAGGAACACTTGTCATAATTGAATTCCAGTATCAGGACAGTATCGGCAAATGGAGCAGGGCCTGTGGTCAATGGTGAAGAAATTATTGTTCTTAGACTCCGGATATTGGAGAAGATTCCACAGTACATGTACATGTATGTTTCAGGGCCACAGGCCAGGACCAAAATCTTCTTCAGTATAAATGAAGGCTATCATTATTGCACCATAATTTAAGAAAGTACAAGAAGTCATTTCGACAATTTAAAGTGACCGCAGGCATTCTGATTTGAGACGCGATCGCATGCGCGCACCATCGCGCCACTCCTGAAAAATAATCAAGGCGTGTGTTTTCCGCGCACCTCGTTTTTTTGTAAAAAAAAAATAAAAAATGATAACGGTATTTTTGTACTTGGAATTCCTCTCTCAAACTCTGATTGCAATGTCTAACAATCGTACGAGTTGTCTCCCTTGAGCAAAATGGAAGTTACTTTGTACAACCCCGATCCCATAGTTTCTTTCATCATTGCATTCACTCAGCGGGTATACCATGGCAGCATGAAGCCATGATCGGACCAAGTACCTGGGAACATGGTTTGTGATTACATGACTTCTGTCAGTGGAAGTATGGCGGGCAGTTGAGGAGGGCGACAGATCCTCAACACGGGAGATGGTCGTTCTCCTGTGTTTCTCATAACTTCATTCCGTGATGGAAATTTCTGAGAAACAGGGTAAAGTTGTCTACGTTTCAGGCCTGGAATTTCTCTTGTATCGGCTGCCATGTATCCAGGTTCATATAGGAATATTTAGTTGTTTTCCACATGTAGTCATAACACTGTCTACAATGTCAATCGTCTCGTCCAACATCCAGACAGTTTCAGCACTAGTCAATCAAAGAATTATATCAAGTGGAAGGTGGCTTGTTTGCACCAGTTTCCAAGAAAAATAATTAACATAAGGTTAGTTTCTTGCTGAATCAAACTGTTTCAATAATAAATTTAGCAAGACACACTCCTAACATCAGCAAAAGCACTCCTGGACATTTCTCAGACGTGTGATTTGGAGGTGCTAATCACACCCCTACGTAATGTCAGGCGTGTGTTTTTCACTCGAGGGCCGTTTCTCACTCGCCCTCGCCTATGCTTATCAGTAGTGCCTGGACTGTGTACCAGAAATTTCATGTACCATGAATGAGATATGTAACTGACTAAATCAGAATTCTGTAAACATGGTTTTCACAAAGTCATTCTAATGGCAGAGGGATTAAAGGAGTGCTTCAATCAATTCAAATCATTGCTGTTGTAAAGGTTTCGTGTATAAAGTCTAACAAATATCAATTGCCACCGAAGACGGAAAAGTATTATTTTATTCACTTCAGTGTCTTATTCCCGAGTTTCTGAACAGCGCCATATTTGCCACAGTTGGTCATGCATGAAAACAAGGCTTTTACATGTAGAACTGATGACCCCATTATCAAGGATTATCAGAGTGTCATTCGCAGATTGACCCTAAATGACTTGCACAATGAAGTGTCCATAATCATTGTTAAAATTTAGTACCATCCACCAACTTAAATACATTATGGTGGAATGTGTTCATCTGCTCAATGTTAATAGTATGCTCATACTGACTACATGGGAGGCCTTAAACTTTGGAGTTATTCAAATTTTATGTGACATTGGCATGAGCACATACTTGATCAGCGTGGTACGTGGAGATAATGATACTCAGTTCATCGAGATCTAACATGTTTGAAACTCGTGTAGATTCATACTATATTTTCTGTTGGGAAACATCAATTATCTCCCCTGAACATGCTGAATAAATCTATTCCGTCTTGATGCACTCAAAAAAACTAATACAGTAAATAGACTGTATACAATAAGCCTTCAACACCATTACCTAATAATGTACAAATATTTATGTAAACAATCTCCATCTTTGTTTCAGGTTTAGTAAAACAATGTACACATTTAATGCCCTGTTATGCAGTTACTCACATGGTAATTGTATTGCAGGAATCTGTAAAATTGTGCCCATCAATAAAAACAGAATAAATCCCCAGTGTTTGTTTTGCAGCATGTCAAAAAAATTCCCACAAATATGACAATGATACATGTAGCAAAACATAAAACCACATGCATAGGGTCTTCAGGGTTGACATATATGTGAAAATATCCACATGTAATCACAACGCTGACTACAATGTCAATCTTCTCGTCCAACATCCAGACAGTTTCAGCACTAGTCAATCAAAGAATTATATCAAGTGGAAGGCGGCTTGTTTGCACCAGTTTCCGAGAAAAATAATTAACATAAGGTTAGTTTCTTGCTGAATGAAGCAATCAACTGTTTCAATAATAATTGTAAGACACACTCCTAAACATCAGCAAAAGCACTCCTGGACATTTCTCAGACGTGTGATTTGGGGGTGCTAATCACACCCCTCGAGTAATGTCAGGTGTGTGTTTTTCACTCGAGGGCCGTTTCTCACTCGCCCTCGCCTATGCTTATCAGTAGTGCCTGGACTGTGTACCAGAAATTTCACGTACCATGAATGAGATATGTGACTGACTAAATCAGAATTCTGTAAACATGGTTTTCACAAAGTCATTTTAATGGCAGAGGGATTAAACGAATGCTTCAATCAATTCAAATCATTCCTATTGTATTTGGTTTAGTGTATAAAGTTTATCAAATACGAATTGCCACTGAAGACAGAAAAGTATTGACATTTCTGTGTCTTAGTCCCGAGTATCTGAACAGCGCCATATTTGCCACAGTTGGTCATGCATGAAAACAAGGCTTTTACATGTAGAACTGATGACCCCATTATCAAGGATTATTAGAGTGTCATTCGCAGATTGACCCTAAATGACTTTTTCTACTCTTTCTAAATGAGAGCCATCAGAAGATAGTGTATCTCTCCAACCTCAGTGTCAGCGAATCGAGAAGGAGGAAAACAGCTGCATTTCTGTGTGCAGGAAATAAGTAATGTACAATACATCACATCAAATGACATGCGCATCTCCAGACTGTGCGGATAATATATATCAAGTATCATGTGAACTGCATCAAAAGTGTAAGAGTTGCTTTAACAGGTTCATACACTTACAGCGGGAAATATATCCAGGTGTTTTTAAGGACTTTCCAGGTCAATAATTCAAATTTTCCAGGAGTCTTCAGTACAATAACTCGCAACAAAGTTGAGCAGATTAATGAAGTTCAGGAACAAATTTTGGCACAGTAACGCATGGCATCAGATCACAGGTTCTCCCAGAAGACAAAAGTGTAATTCTTTCAGGAGTTTAACTTTATGAAACAAGAAATACAAGCGTTGACAAGAAATACGGATGGAAGGATGGATGGACAGACAGATGGATGGATGGATGAAGACTTGCATGACTGTAGCTTTATTCCCAGGGCCTATATGCCAGGGGATAAAAATCATTCATAATCTTCACAATCTCTCAGTGGTGAAAATTTTCGCCAAATACTAAACCAGAGGCCACGGCCACACTTGATCCCATCAGCCTAGTGTGAACTTGCCATCCCTTTCACATGAGCAATATAAATCTCCGGTATAGACAGATGAAGGGCATTCAATAAGGGGAAACAGAAGTAGTTGGGGGAAAAACAGTCATGTTTATTTGTATGGAAAGTTGGCTAGAGACAACTAGATATAAAAGGGGCGGACACTCACCAACCATCCGCTCTGATAAGAGGAGCATTAAAGTGGCTCTCAATTATGTGCAAGGAAATGTTCACAAGTGACATGTATTGTTGGTTAATGTAAAATGCTAAAGGCATAGTACGATAGGCCCAGGTGTATTATACAGATGATGGAATTGTTGCAAACCTTGGTATTGGGTGCATGGATGTGATACCGAGGTAGAGAGGTACTCCGGATTGTTGGAACTCGTTAGTCCATGTCCGTTTTCTTTTCTCAGGAGTTACAGATGATCTACAGTTTTGTTGATGCTGACCCACACAGATTTGTGGTAACTGTAGTAAGTCTCAAGTGTTCCAATCGTGGGGCTTTTGTCCGGGCACCCTTTTACACAGACCCAAAAATCGTCACAAATGTACCCAATTTCAATAGGCTTGTGATTTACCACACAATATGCTACCAAATTTGAAGTGTGTAGCTGCAATGGTTTGGTTTCTAAAGCATTAACCTCATTCTGTGGATATTTTCCATTATGCTGCCATGGAAACAGCAAAAACACCCAAATTCACCCAATTTCAATAGCCTTGTGGTTTACCACCCAACACTGCTGTTTACCAAATTTGAAGTCTCTAGCTGCAACCGTTCGGCTTTTAGAATGTTCACGTCGTCATGTGAATATTTTTCGTTATGTTGCCATGGAAACCACAAAAATCAACAAATGTCCCCAATTTCAATAGGCTTGTGCTTTACCATGCAACAATGCTGTATACCAAATTTGAAGTCTCTCAGCTGCAACGGTTCGGCTTTTAGAGCATTCACGTCGTAATGTGGGTATTTTTTGTCATGTTGCCATGAAAACCACAAAAACCACCAAAATGTCCCCAATTTCAATAGGCTTGTGCTTTACCACCCAACAATGCTGTATACCAAATTTGAAGTCTCTAGCTGCAACGGTTCACCTTTGAGAGCGGTCACATTACGGTTCGGCTTTTAGAGCATTCACGTCGTAATGTGGATATTTTTCGTTATGTTGCCATGAAAACCACAAAAACCACCAAAATGTCCCCAATTTCAATAGGCTTGTGCTTTACCACCCAACAATGCTGTATACCAAATTTGAAGTCTCTAGCTGCAACGGTTCACCTTTGAGAGCGGTCACATTACCATGTGGATATTTTTCGTTATGTTGCCATGGAAACCACAAAAATCAACTAAATGTGCCCAATTTCAATAGGCTTGTGCTTTACCACCCAACAATGCAGTATATCAAATTTGAAGTCTCCAGCTGCAACGGTTCACCTTCTAGAGCGGTCACGTCGTTATATCGATATTTTTCGTTATGTTGCCATGGAAACCACAAAAATCAACTAAATGTGCCCAATTTCAATAGGCTTGTGCTTTACCACCCAACAATGCAGTATACCAAATTTGAAGTCTCCAGCTGCAACGGTTCACCTTTTAGAGCGGTCACGTCGTTATATCGATATTTTTCGTTATGTTGCCATGGAAACCACAAAAATCAACTAAATGTGCCCAATTTTAATAGGCTTGTGCTTTACCACCCAACAATGCATTATACCAAATTTGAAGACTCTAGCTGGAACGGTTCACCTTTTAGAGCGGTCACGTCGTTCATCCAGCCAGCCAGCCAGCCATCCAGCCAGCCAGCCGGACACCGTGACGACATGATCCCATCCGGCATATATGCCGATGGGATAAAAATCTTATTTGTAAGTTATACATGTATCTGTTTTGTCAATAATCTTTAAAGGTTGTGAATGCAACAGTGCATGATGAGGCCAGAATAGGTTTCCACTACGAGAACAAAAATGTTGTGTTTTCCTTGCTATGTCATTGGAAGATAATTTAATTTTCACCATAAAATGTGACCTTTCAGGAGATGTGGGAAGACCCGTTCATGTTTCCCTTGATCAAATGAATGGTCGAGTAAATTCAGGAACACTTGTCATAATTGAATTCCAGTATCAGGACAGTATCGGCAAATGGAGCAGGGCCTGTGGTCAATGGTGAAGAAATTATTGTTCTTAGACTCCGGATATTGGAGAAGATTCCACAGTACATGTACATGTATGTTTCAGGGCCACAGGCCAGGACCAAAATCTTCTTCAGTATAAATGAAGGCTATCATTATTGCACCATAATTTAAGAAAGTACAAGAAGTCATTTCGACAATTTAAAGTGACCGCAGGCATTCTGATTTGAGACGCGATCGCATGCGCGCACCATCGCGCCACTCCTGAAAAATAATCAAGGCGTGTGTTTTCCGCGCACCTCGTTTTTTTGTAAAAAAAAAATAAAAAATGATAACGGTATTTTTGTACTTGGAATTCCTCTCTCAAACTCTGATTGCAATGTCTAACAATCGTACGAGTTGTCTCCCTCGAGCAAAATGGAAGTTACTTTGTACAACCCCGATCCCATAGTTTCTTTCATCATTGCATTCACTCAGCGGGTATACCATGGCAGCATGAAGCCATGATCGGACCAAGTACCTGGGAACATGGTTTGTGATTACATGACTTCTGTCAGTGGAAGTATGGCGGGCAGTTGAGGAGGGCGACAGATCCTCAACACGGGAGATGGTCGTTCTCCTGTGTTTCTCATAACTTCATTCCGTGATGGAAATTTCTGAGAAACAGGGTAAAGTTGTCTACGTTTCAGGCCTGGAATTTCTCTTGTATCGGCTGCCATGTATCCAGGTTCATATAGGAATATTTAGTTGTTTTCCACATGTAGTCATAACACTGTCTACAATGTCAATCGTCTCGTCCAACATCCAGACAGTTTCAGCACTAGTCAATCAAAGAATTATATCAAGTGGAAGGTGGCTTGTTTGCACCAGTTTCCAAGAAAAATAATTAACATAAGGTTAGTTTCTTGCTGAATCAAACTGTTTCAATAATAAATTTAGCAAGACACACTCCTAACATCAGCAAAAGCACTCCTGGACATTTCTCAGACGTGTGATTTGGAGGTGCTAATCACACCCCTACGTAATGTCAGGCGTGTGTTTTTCACTCGAGGGCCGTTTCTCACTCGCCCTCGCCTATGCTTATCAGTAGTGCCTGGACTGTGTACCAGAAATTTCATGTACCATGAATGAGATATGTAACTGACTAAATCAGAATTCTGTAAACATGGTTTTCACAAAGTCATTCTAATGGCAGAGGGATTAAAGGAGTGCTTCAATCAATTCAAATCATTGCTGTTGTAAAGGTTTCGTGTATAAAGTCTAACAAATATCAATTGCCACCGAAGACGGAAAAGTATTATTTTATTCACTTCAGTGTCTTATTCCCGAGTTTCTGAACAGCGCCATATTTGCCACAGTTGGTCATGCATGAAAACAAGGCTTTTACATGTAGAACTGATGACCCCATTATCAAGGATTATCAGAGTGTCATTCGCAGATTGACCCTAAATGACTTGCACAATGAAGTGTCCATAATCATTGTTAAAATTTAGTACCATCCACCAACTTAAATACATTATGGTGGAATGTGTTCATCTGCTCAATGTTAATAGTATGCTCATACTGACTACATGGGAGGCCTTAAACTTTGGAGTTATTCAAATTTTATGTGACATTGGCATGAGCACATACTTGATCAGCGTGGTACGTGGAGATAATGATACTCAGTTCATCGAGATCTAACATGTTTGAAACTCGTGTAGATTCATACTATATTTTCTGTTGGGAAACATCAATTATCTCCCCTGAACATGCTGAATAAATCTATTCCGTCTTGATGCACTCAAAAAAACTAATACAGTAAATAGACTGTATACAATATAGCCTTCAACACCATTACCTAATAATGTACAAATATTTATGTAAACAATCTCCATCTTTGTTTCAGGTTTAGTAAAACAATGTACACATTTAATGCCCTGTTATGCAGTTACATGTACTCACATGGTAATTGTATTGCAGGAATCTGTAAAATTGTGCCCATCAATAAAAACAGAATAAATCCCCAGTGTTTGTTTTGCAGCATGTCAAAAAAATTCCCACAAATATGACAATGATACATGTAGCAAAACATAAAACCACATGCATAGGGTCTTCAGGGTTGACATATATGTGAAAATATCTTCATCTTCTGTGTCAAGACTGTGTTGTCAACCACGCCTCAGGAAACACAATTTGGGGAATAACCTGTTCATATGTGAACTATAAATATTGTATGGACAAGACAATGGAGTATATGTGATCTTACCTGCTCCCATGATTGCCTTCAGTA
This sequence comes from Hanleya hanleyi, assembly GCA_036873755.1. Taxonomy (NCBI): domain Eukaryota; kingdom Metazoa; phylum Mollusca; class Polyplacophora; order Lepidopleurida; family Hanleyidae; genus Hanleya; species Hanleya hanleyi. The sequence continues at coordinate 43,496 of JAVTVY010052391.1, forward strand.
TATGTCCACTTCAGTGATACATGTATACAACAGTGAACAGGTGAAGTAGGTGATTCAGTGTGGTCTCATTGCTCAGCCTGTACTGGTATTGCTTCATCAATTCATCCTCATTAACCACCTGTATGAAATGTACACCGGGCTGTCTGGTCAATAGCACGTGGCGGGCAGTGCTGGAAATGGAACGAAAGAAAAGATGGATATAGAGACAAAGACACACTGACATGGTACATGAATACAGACAAGCTCCATGTCAGACTCCATGGTAACATACTACAATAGTAACCCAAGACCGACATTGCTGAGCAAATACGGTCACATCTTTCCTATATCCTAGTAGTTAAGAGATGTCCATGCCATTTGTTCCGGCAGTATTTGATCGACAGGTAAAAGCAAAGGTGTGTAAAATCCTTCAGGTTGGAATTCTGAAAATGAAATCACCACTTCCGTTGGAATGGCACAATCATGTATTATTGTATTGTGATGACAAAGGCTGAGCCACTGTAGCTTTGCTAAACTTATGACTTGGAGTGACATTTCCCACTCACTGATTCAACTGCCTCGAACAGGGTGGACAAAACCAAGCAAACAACAGACAGATGGCATGCTATCCTCTCCCCACGCAGAGCTTTGATTCCATATGCCCTATTATCCTCCACAAACTAAAACTTTTTTTTATATGAGAGAGTTACATTGTAATTGACAGAGAAGAAAATACTGATCAAGCAAAAGAAGGATAATATTAGATATACAACAAAGGTACATGTGAATAGGGGGAACAATCTCACACATTGAAAGCCCCAGTTTGTTTTGAACTGGAATACAAATTATCTGGTTGGTTGTGTGGGGAGCTTAAAATTCTTGTTTTCTCACGGGAATGGTCAATGTTCATGACCAGTTTTCCTATGGTACTGTTAGAGTGAGTGAATGAGATTTTACGTCGCTTTCCAACTACATGTATATTTCAGTCATATCACGACGTTGGGTCCTATTCCTTTTCACACCCGGGAACCACACGGGAGGGGCATTGTTAGATCTTGCTATTACCCCGATGATGGTAAATGATTCTAGCTAATAGGCTCACTTGCAAAAATATTCTACAAATTAACATATACCATCATAGTTGGAATATAACTTATATATAATCATTATCTCTTTGGACAAATTAAATGATACATCCTGTTTTCTTTCTAGGCGATTCATAGCTGGGTTTTCTGACAGACTACCCTTGATTTAACATGTTTACTGACAGGCTACACTTCATTTATCATGGTTAAGTAACAGACTACACTTCATTTACCATGGTTACTAACAGACTACACTTCCTTTACATGTACCATGATTACTAATGGACTACACTTCATTTAAAATGGTTAACAGATTACACTCCATTTACCATGGTTACTGACAGACTACACTTCACTTACCATGGTTACTGACAGACTACACTTCATTTATCATGGTTAAGTAACAGACTACCCTTCATTTACCATGGTTACTGACAGACTACACTTCCTTTACATGTACCATGATTACTAATGGACTACACTTCATTTAAAATGGTTACTAACAGATTACACTCCATTTACCATGGTTACTGACAGACTACACTTCATTTACCATGGTTACTAACCGACTACACTTCATTTACCATGGTTACTAACATACCACACTTCATTTACCATGGCTACTAACAGACTGCATCTCATTTACCATGGTTACTAACCGACTACACTTCATTTACCATGGTTACTAACATACCACACTTCATTTACCATGGCTACTAACAGACTGCATCTCATTTACCATGGTTACTAACAGACTGCATCACATTTACAATGTTTACTAACAGACTACACTACATTTTCCATGGTTACTAACATAATACATTTCATTTACCATGGTTACTAACAGACTGCATCTCATTTACCATGGTTAATAATGGACTACAATTCATTTACCACGATTACTAACAGACTACCCTTCGTTTGCCATGGTTACTAACAGACAACACTTTATTACCATGGTTAATAATGGACTACACTTCATTCACCATGGTTAATACCACACTACACTTCATTTACCATGGTTACTAATGGACTACACTTCATTTACCATGGTTACTACCAGACTACACTCCACTTACCGTGGTTACTAACAGACTACAATTAATTTACCATGATTATTAAAACAGACTACAATTCACTTATCATGGTTACTAACAGACTACAATTAATTTACCGTTGTTACTAACAGACTGCATCTCATTTACCATGGTTACTAACCGACTACACTTCATTTACCATGGTTACTAACATACCACACTTCATTTACCATGGCTACTAACAGACTGCATCTCATTTACCATGGTTACTAACAGACTGCATCACATTTACAATGTTTACTAAGAGACTACACTACATTTTCCATGGTTACTAACATAATACATTTCATTTACCATGGTTACTAACAGACTGCATCTCATTTACCATGGTTACTAACAGACTACACTTCATTTACCATGGTTAATAACGGACTACAATTCATTTACCACGATTACTAACAGACTACCCTTCGTTTGCCATGGTTACTAACAGACAACACTTTATTACCATGGTTAATAATGGACTACACTTCATTCACCATGGTTAATACCACACTACACTTCATTTACCATGGTTACTAATGGGCTACACTTCATTTACCATGGTTACTACCAGACTACACTCCACTGACCGTGGTTACTAACAGACTACAATTAATTTACCATGATTATTAAAACAGACTACAATTCACTAATCATGGTTACTAACAGACTACAATTAATTTACCGTTGTTACTAAAAGACTACACTTCATTTACCATAGTTACTAACAGACTACACTTCATTTAACATGTTTACTAACGGACTACAATTCATTTACCATGGTTACTAACAGACTACACTCCATTTATCATGGTTATTAAAAACAGACTACAATTCATTTACATGGTTACTAACAGACTACACTTAATTTACCATTATTACTAAAAGACTACAATTCATTTACATGGTTACTAACAGACTACACTTTGTTTACCATGGTTACTAACATGTACACCTCATTAACCATGGATACTAATGGACTACATTTCATTTAACATGTTTACTAACAGACTACAATTCATTTACCATGTTTACTAACAGACTACAATTCATTTACCATGGTTACTAATAGACTACACTCCATTTACCATGGTTAATAAAAACAGACTACAATTCATTTATCATGGTTACAAACAGACTACAATTCATTTACCATGGTTACTAAAAGACTACAATTCATTTACCATGGTTACTAACAGACTACACTTCATTTACCATGGTTACTAACATACTACACTTCATTAACCATGGATACTAATGGACTACATTTCATTTATCATGGTTACTAACATACTACACTTCATTTACCATGGTTACTAACAGACTACACTCCATTTGTCATGGTTACTAAAAACAGACTACAATTTACTTATCATGGTTACAAACAGACTACAATTCATTTGCCATGGTTACTAAAAGACTACAATTCATTTACCATGGTTACTAAAATACCACAATTCATTTACCATGGTTACTAACAGACTACACTTCATTTACCATGGTTACTAACATACTACACTTCATTAACCATGGATACTAATGGACTACATTTCATTTATCATGGTTACTAACATACTACACTTCATTTAACATGGATACTAATGGACATTTTATTTACCATGGTTACTAACAGACTACAATTCATTTACCATGGTTACTAACAGATTACACTTCATTTATCATGGTTACTAAAAACAGACTACAATTTACTTATCATGGTTACAAACAGACTACAATTCATTTACCATGGTTACTAACAGCAATCCATTTACCATGGTTACTAACAGACTACAATTCATTTACCATGGTTACTAACAGATTACACTTCATTTATCATGGTTAGTAAACACAGACTACAATTTACTTATCATGGTTACAAACAGACTACAATACATTTACCATGGATACTAACAGATTACACTTCATTTAACATGGATACTAATGGACTACATTTCATTTACCATGGTTACTAATGGAATACAATTATTTTACCATTGTTATTAACAGACTGAATTCATTTATCATGGTTATCAACAGACTACGATACATTTACCACGGTTACTAAAAGACTACAATTCATTTACCATGGTTACTAACAAACTGCACTTCATTTACCATGGTTAATAACACTGGCTACACTTTATTTACCACTAATCAGTAACTGAACAGTATGAAACGGTCACCAATTAGTTACCGCACATTTCATTTATGGCATATATCCTGTTGGTTGCCAATCAGTAACTGATCAGTAATAGTATTCTAGTCAAGTCAAGTCGGTTACCAACCAGTCATGTCAGTTAACGGTAGGTATCTGGAAAGAATCTGTCATTTACTGCCACATGGTAACTGATTGGTAACTGCTGGGTACTGTTACGCCATGACTTCATGGTAGCAAGCTTAAAATTACTGTGCAGTACCAATAGGTTACCTATAGGTTACCAACATGTAAATGAACGGTACCTGAGTGGTACAGAACTGAATGGTGAAAGTTTCCCTGCATACAAACTGCTTTCATTGGTTTGAACTTGGTGAGAAAACCAACCAGCTTCAAGTGCTTATTTACATGCAGCCTCATAGTTGTGCACGGCTGTGCAAGGGCCGATTTTACAGCCTGCACAATGAGGCGCAAAGTTGTTGTTGTTGAATGTCTTTTCAAACTTCCAGTTTAGAATTTAGATGAACAATTTTGGCTTGAAAAGACAATTTCAATCATCTGAGACAGTCCAAAGTATAATCCCAGATCAGATGGAAACCTCAACATTTTACCCTGGGGTTTCAACACTGAATTCTGCTTCATTCTCTCAGAGATTTCTAAAACCAAGCATGACTGGACTACAGGCTAAACCCATTCCAATAAGGCCCCTCGCCCTTCGGGGATGGCCTTAATTATCTGTTGTTATAAAACTAAGAATCAGTTTGAGGAACATCACTGTTTAATGCGTTGACATTAATCTGTTCAGTATTCTGAGACAGACTGTGGAGATCTTGTATAATCAGAAGGAACAGGTATTCTTTTTTTATTAAATTATGGTGACGGAATGAGGTCATTCCACAGTAATCCTCGGACCATGATGTCTTGCCCTGGTGTCGGCGATACTGGTACACAGCACGTGGGTCAAAGCATGTATGGGTTGTTCTCATGATATCTCTCATTTGTTTATAACATGGAGCGGGTTTTTCAACTATTGGTAACTGATGTAAATATGATAATATGGATAAAAAATATTCCTACTATTCCAAGCAAGGACCAATAAGCTTACATCTATGATAATTTTGGCAACTTCAGGTTGAACATATATACCAGTTATCATTGATTAAAAATATATTCTGGGTTAAAGACATAGGAAAGCACTCAAATTGACGAACTACAGCTCAAGCAGCCAGCCAGGTGTCGGTGCGGCACCCGTTGCCATCTAGGCCAGGCAGCACTGTCCAGGGATTAACTTGAACTATAGTGGGAACTACCCATTGTACACCCTATATTCCACAGAATCAGGTGTTGGAGACCGATATCAAAACATGCAGGCCTGTACATTCCCTGTACATAAATCATGCCTGCTAAATTGTGAGATCAAATCCCCATTTTATCAAATAGTAAGGTTAATTAATGTAGCTCAGGTGAACAAGTCTGTAACAAGAACTACGTCTGACCATGGAGCTAAAATTTTCACCTCCATGATCTGACCAACTATCATTGTACCATAACCTTGATTAACACCTTACCTGTATTCTCAGGTAATCAACTATTCTCTCCTACTTCATCATTATACATACAGAGTTAGCACAGGATTAACACTACAATCATTCTACATGTACTACAATGTACATCATACTGTATGTCTGGTCATGGAATCCAGGACGTATTACCACTCTTATAAGGACATGTTAGGCTGTACAGCTTCCTGAAATCAGTGACTGAGGGAAGGCTGAGCAAACAACCATATTAAAGTGCAGTAATTTATTATAGCACCAGAAGAGTGCACCCAGGATTAGTCTTTTATTGAGAAACCTGCAGTCATGGCAGTAGACAATGGCCAGTAAAGACATGCAATTTCATGGATTTCCAATAAGGTCAACCTGATTACTAATTAGGCTTAAGCAAAACTCCTTTCATGTCTCGATGTACACCTGGGTATGATTTCCAATCAATGTCTAGCATAACATCAGTTACTATGGTTACCAGGAAACAGAACGCTTGGTATCTGATAATTCTAAACACCGCCCGCCTTAAGCTCCAGGTACAAATTTATGCACATTAACTGGGCTACAATGAAGTCATCCCACTTTACAGCAAATTGATGGCTATATGTCAGAAATAATGCATCAGACTTACTATAATTCCTAGTTTTGGGTCATATGATGCACCAGCCACAAGTCTGTATCAGCCACAACTGTATCAGAAATAGGGTGTGGTCAGAGATCTGTTAGAATTTCCACTAGTGCTACATGTATACTCCTGCACTGTCACGAAGCCAAATATTCGATCAGTCAAGGCAGGCAAGTGCGGTGAGTCGACCTTGTATACAAGAAAGTATGTCGAGTTACGCAAGTTCCTTCTTCTTGGATTTCACATTATGGGGAAAGCTGTTTAGAAAACATAACAGAAAAACTCAAATGAAAACTATCGGTACCTTTTTTCTGTGAAAATTGTTCAGGTGGGATTTTGAAAAGTGTTTCTTCATCATGATCAAATACCCTACATTTAATACATGCACTTACCCTGCTTATTATTATTATAAATATTTCACATTGGTATTTCTGTAATGTGATATTTTTCATAAATGTAAATAATCTACATGTGTAATGTTGAGAACAATGGGTATTCAGACAGACTAGTCATATATATGTAGACATTATATCCATATACCTGGAACATAATCACAGACTGACTATCTCAAAATCTCGCACAATACACATGTACATGTATATAAAACACTCTCTCTGACCATGTTCATTCCATTGTTCCCCTGAACTTACTGCTACCATTATAATTACAAATCCTAAAAGGTGAAACACACAAAACATTACAACACCAAGTAAGCTTAATCAGTATGATCTCACCCATGTCACAAGAACCCACAAGAACCAGAACAAGAACCCAAGGGGCTTCAATATACGCCCGTATATCTGGAATTACATTGTCCAAATTTCAAGGTTGATTAATAGCCTTGATTCCAATTGGTAACTAGCAATCCAGAGAAAGGTCTACAATTTTGTGCTTCTGAGAATGTAACATATATCACATCTTGGTAACTAGTTGACTTTGAAGCAAGAGCCGAGAGCTCACATATCCCACAGTGAAATCGACAATAGTCAAACATAAGAAAATAGTAGATTTCCTGCAAATGGATTCCTTTCAGGTGAGATAACTTTTCATGAAAGAAAGAAGTGATGAAGTAAACCTTTGTTCTTGAGTTAATAAATAGGTATGAAGTTCATAAAAGACCCTTCTCCCCATTAAATTAGTAAATGTATGGTTTTTATTTCACAAAAGTTTAACTAAATGTAGCTGTTTCAAACATGGGAGACAACTCCCCAGGACAAATGCCATATACATGTAGGAGAGAGAACTCTGAATATTCCAACCTAAACACATATAGTCAGCTAAACTTGATTCAGTTTTGGGGGACTGTGACCTTGACCTTTGACAAATTGATCTCAAAATTTATGGCTCCTCTTTGCCATGAGAGTAAGGTATACTCAAAGTTTGCTACCAATCCATACCTTGAAACTAGAGATATCGCATGAACAAATGTTAATGGATGAATAGACATTACATCACATTGCATGAACAAATGTTAATGGATGAATAGACATTACATCACATTACACGACCTCGTCTTTGACAGGCATATGAAAATGTGACTTTTAATGATTTCTTGATTTTGGGGTCCAGTGACCTTGACCCACATTTTGGTATGTAACACATCATGTCCCTCTAATGTACCTACTAGCAGAAAAAAAGTTATTTTTAATGATTTCCTGATTTTGGGGTCACAGTGACCTTGACCTTTGACCTTAATTTTGGTACACGACACATATCTCCATAATTTCTCAATGGACACAAAAAATCTTGATTTTTAACAATTTCTCGATTTTGGGGTCAGTGACCTTGACCTTTGACCTTGACCTACATTTTGGTATGTGACACATGTCCTCCTAATGCATCTACTGAAACAAAAAAAAAGTTCTTTTTAATAATTTCCTGATTTGGGGGTTAGTGACCTTGACCTAATTTTTGGTATGCAACACTTCACTTCCCCCTATTGAATCCACCCACAAAAAATTATTAATTTTTAATGATTTCCTTATTTTCAGGTCACACTGACCTTTGACATTGATTCTGAGGTCGCAGTGACCTTGACTACTGACCTGGATCTAAATTTTGGTACATGACAAAACCACTCCCGTAATTTCTCAATGGACTAAAAAAAATCATGATTTTTAACAATTTCACGATTTTGGGATCACAGTGACCTTGACCTTTGACCTTGACCTACAGTTTGGTAGGTGACACATCTTTGACCTCTGACCTCGACCTACATTTGGTATGCAACACATCGTTCTCCCCTAGGGCATCCACTCACCAAAAATTAGAACTGTAGATAGAAAACTGTCAACGACCAATGATTTCCTGATTTTAGGCAACAGCGACCTTTGACCTCTTACCTCGACCTCAATTTTGGTACGCGACACATCGTCTCCACCTAGCCTATCCACTCACAAAAAATTGCAACTGTGGATAGAAAAAGTTCACAGATATAGACCGGACATGATCACTTCAGTGATTTCCTGTTTTTTAGGCCAGTGACCTTTGACCTCTGACCTCGACCTTCATTTGGTACGCGACACATCGTCTCCCCGTAGGGTATCCACTCACCAAAAATTAGAACTGTAGACAGAAAACTGTCCCAGATATAGACCGGACACGACGGATGGACAGACGGAAACCGCCATCACATAATACGTCCGCCTTTTGGCGGGCGTATAAAAATTATAAGTTCATGTATAATAACAGTCATTCATTACCATCAATTGGCATGATGGAAGAACAACAGATCGCTGTCAAATCTGAATAGTTATCAAGACTTTAAAGGACATCATGACAAGTCACATTTTAGCATGTTTAGTGTGGATGAGGCACACACAAGGTGTGGCTACAGTGCCAAAAATACAACAGTACACAGCCCCCAGATTTGTTATGCCATTCTAATTAAAATTTTACTGTCCAAAAACAAAACTTAAAGTTTGGAATCCAGGTGGCACCACACATGGGTAATGGTATATATGGATGAAACCGTACAAAATATTGATACCAAATGTGCAAATAATCCATAATATCGTTCTATTGTCTGGGTCATGGAAATGATATATTCAAGGGGCGGCACCTTTCTGGGCTTGCTTTTCCACAGGAATCTGTGAAACCGGTTCCTGTCAACACTCCCACAAAATAATTAATACGAATCCAACAGATTCCCATAAAATCTTAGCAATCTGTATAGAAATTATAGCTTTAGATTCCCATGGATTCCTAGAGTTAGATTACGAGATTCTGTTCAGATTCTCATAAATATTTATGAAAGTAAAGGCCTGTCTATGGGGGATATGTGGACAAGATACAAATCCCAAATGATTTATTGTGTCAAGTGGTTCACATACCAAATAATAAAAAGAAAACATTAACTCTTTCTACTATTCTTGCCTGGAAGAAAAATTTGGGGCCCCAGCTAGGTGATGCCACTTCTTAATAGCGGAGATACAGAAAAAAACCCCACTGACAATCCCCCACTTTTAAGTATACGGATCTATAAAGATAAATTTAATACTTGGAATGGAAACATTAGACAGCTGCATTGAAGTTTTAAAATTCATCTTTTTAATAACAAAATGATCTCTGTTCCAACCTTTGCTTTATTCTTAACATAAACTAGAACATATTTTAATCTATCCCGTAAGTTAAATGTACCGATAATAGTTTTATAAGGTTATTTTAGAGCCTATATCCATTAAAGGAATGTTTGGGTTTTGTTCTCATGGGGGTTTTGTCATGGAACTGTTACAACCCATCTTCACAAGTCCAGGTAACTCGTAAATTCTCGCAGAGGGTTTACCTGAACATTTTTGATGATTGGAATGAGTTCTTGAGTCGTTGCCTCTATTATACAATCTTGTACATGTGACTGTCATCCCCTGCACTTGTTTTAAGTTATCATATTGGTATCCCAAGCCTACGGTTTTTGCTTTCACTTCCAATGTCGAATTCAGCCTGACATCAAAGTACTTTAGCCAGCGATGAATTGAATCCAGCCACATTTCATACCTTGCAGTGGATTGGCGTAATCAGCTAGCTTAGCGCATTGACTGATTGACTTGATCTAGAGGAAACCCTTTGATCTATATCCAGAACCAATATGGGTAATTAACAAAGCCAGTGTTTTGTGACAGATCGATCAATACACTGGCTCGCAAGGGTGCTTATAGCCATATGGACAAACATGACAAAAGCAATTTGAAACAACAGCCCAAGGGCTTCAATATACGCCCGTATATCTGGAATTACATTAGTCCAAATTGCAAGGTTGTTTAATAGCCTGGATTCCAATTGATAGCTAGCAATCCAGAGAAAGGTCTACAATTTTGTGCTTCTGAGAATGTAACATATGTCACATGTTACATGTATATTGAATGATAAACTAAAATGAGCTTAACTCTTGGTATCTGGTTAACCTTGAAGCAAGAGCTGAGAGCTCACATATCCCACACTGAAATCGACAATAGTCAAACACAAGAAAACAGTAGTTTTCCTGCAAATGGATTCCTTTCAAATGAGAGAATTTTTCATGAAGGAAGAAGAAAGTGATGAAGTAAACCTTTGTTCCTGAGTTAATAAACAGGTGTGAAGTTCATAAAGGACCCCTCTCCCCGTTAAATTAGTAAATGTATGGTTTTTATTTCACAACAGTTTAACTAAATGTAGCTGTTTCAAACATGTAGCTGTTTCAAACATTACACGACCTCGTCTTCGACAGGCATATGAAAATGTGACTTTTAATGATTTCTTGATTTTAGGGGACACAGTGACCTTGACCTCTGACGACCTAAATTTTGGTACACGACACATCGTCTTCCCTCAATGTATCAATGCACACAAAAAATCATGATTTTTAATGATTTCCTGATTTTGGGGTCACATGGCCTTGACGTTTGACCTTGACCTAAATTTTGGTACATGACAAACCGTCTCCCCGTAATTTCTCAATGGACACAAAAAATCATGATTTTTAACAATTTCACAATTTTGAGGTCACAGTGACCTTGACCTACATTTTGGTATGTGACACATAGTGTCCCCCTAATGTATCTACTGACACAAAAAAAATGTTATTTTTAATAATTTCCTGATTTTGGGGTCACAGTGACCTTTGACCTTGACCTAATTTTTGGTATGAGATACTTCATTTCCGCCTATTGAATCCAGTCACAAAAAATTTGTAATTTTTAATGATTTCCTGATTTTTAGGTCACACTGAACTTTGACCTCTGACCTTGACCTACATTTGGTATGCAACACGCCGTTCCCCCTAGGGCATCCATTCACCAAAAATTTGAACTGTAGATAGAAAACTGTCAATGATCAATGATATCCTGATTTTAGGCAACAGTGACCTTTGACCTCTGACATGGACCTCAATTTTGGTACGTGACACATCGTCTCCACCTGGCATATCCACTTACAAAGAAATGCAACTATGGATAGAAAACGTTCACAGATATAGACCGGATACGAACACTTCAGTGTTTTCCTGTTTCTTAGGCCAGTGACCTTTGACCTCTGACCTCGACCTTCATTTTGGTATGCGACACATCGTCTCCCCATAGGGTATCCACTCATCAAAAATTAGAACTGTATATAGAAAACTGTCCCAGATATAGACCGGACACGGGGGACGGACAGACGGACAGACAGACAGACGGACGGAAACCGCCATCACATAATACGTCCGCCTTTTGGGCGGGCGTATAAAAATCTTGTGTTATATCCAAATACATGTACCAAAGTTACAAACAATCCATCAGTCATTCTAATTTTATTGTCTAGAAACAAAATGTTAAGCTGACCAGCAGGTGCATCTTGTGGCATGTTATAGCAATTTGGGAAAAATAAATTAAGTTATTCTGATATCAGTATCTGAGAACTGTCTGTATACTGAGAAGGTCGAACTTCAAACAATCGGGTCAGTGGGTTTACAATCTGTAAGGCCACTAGTACTGTCTCTGTGCAAGTTCATTCATCTATGGAAGAAATTTATGCACCACTGATCCTCCTATATGACCAACCGAATTTGAGGCATTATTAATTGAGTAATTCAAATTTTGTTGTCTGAAAACAAAATTTTGATGGTAGAATGAGGTCAAACATTCATATTGGACTAAAAGTACATGTACATCAGATGGTCAGTGGTATCACTGTTATTAAAATCTGCAAGGCCACTAGTCATGCTAGTGCTGATATGTGCATTTAGGTTAGGTCACAAAAATGACTATTTACCGGGATCGACCTGCCACTGGCCCTGGCTATCACTGAAGGAATGCCCTCACTAGTGCAGATGAAGGACCAGGGCCAACAACCTGCAAAGATGACTGAGACAAATGTATAGAGGATATCAACTGTTTCTTGATGAATACCATAAATATTTCATCGAGTGTTGATGAATACCATAAATATTTCATCGAGTGGGGGCGAGAAAATTGGAATTTTCTCACCCCACTCGATGAAATATTTATGGTATTCGTCAAGAAACAGTTTTCTTTTTATTATGTACTTCTTTATTATGGATGTTTTGTGGGGCTTTTCGACTGAAGGTACACCGAGATATTGAATATCTTCACCCTGATGTCTTTCACGGACTACTTTGCTGTCAACAATCACACATGCTATATGTACATCTGCAAGCGAATTTCTTTTAGTCGAGTATCTTGCACAGTGGTAGCACTTTAGTATCGATGGCATCCAGCAGATCTAAGAAATTTTGTGAGTTTGTCCTCCTAATAAAAAAATTTCATGCTGACCCGTCATTTTATTTTAACGCTATTTCATGTTGCACTCTGAACTGCTCTGGTCAGTCAGTGTCGCTATGTGAGAGTGTAGGTGCATGCGTACATGACCAGCGGTCCTATTGTTATAATTCCGAGTAAATTCATTTTATGCCGATTTGTGTTTTATTCCCTGTCATAATTTGGTTATCATAAGGCATAATAATATACAGATCTTTTCCAGATATTTGGTTTGTTTTTCTTTGGCGCATAAACCTGGTGGAGTTTCGGTCAATTGCCCCATCACTGTGACCATCTTGATGCATTTGTGCGCTAATATCGATATCTTCACTGCTTGAAGATGTAGGGCTCAAACTTCCCTTATGTCGTTGCAGCGAGTCTACGGATGTTGGGCTCAAATTTCCCTCATGTCGTTGGTGCTAGACCACGGCTGTGGCGGCTCACCAGGGTCTATCTCTCAGGTAAGTATAGGCTGCGGCCCTTCTCCAGCCTCACAACTTGGTACATAAGTGGACCCACAGCCTGGCTCCGGCCTATCCCTGGCCTGGTTGTTGACTTTTTCTGGCCTGGCTGTGGTCTATCAGGGTATGAAATAGACAAACAAATTCTAGTTGCCCATCGGCAAGTACGGGCAACCAACACATCCAAATGCATTGCAATTCGGACAGAATTTGGTTGCCCAAATGAAATTTAGTTTGCCCCGGGCAACGGGCTATTTTGCACCCTGCCTATCTCCGACCTGGCTGTGGCCTTTCTCTGACCTGGCTGTGGCCTTCCTACGGCCTGACTGCGGCCTATCCCTGGCCTGATTGTTGACTTTTCCTGGCCTGGCTGTGGCCTTTCTCCGACCTGGCTGCGGCCTTCCTACGGCCTGGCTGTGGCCTTTCTATGGCCTGACTGCGGCCTTCTCCGGCCTGGCTGCGGCTCTTCTCCGGCTTGGCCATAGCCTTTCTCTGGTCTGGCTGCATCCCTTCTCCGGCTTGACTGCGGCCTTTCTCCGGCCTGGCTGCACCCTTCTCCGGCCTGACTGCGGCCTTTCTCTGGCCTGGCTGCGGCCCTTCTCTGGCCTGGCTGCAGCCTTCTCCGGCGTGGCTGCAGCCTTCTTCGGCCAGATTGCGGCCTTCTCTAGCCTGACTGCGGCCATCTCCGGCCTGACTACAATAAGTCTGCGATTAGACCAGCAGGGCAGAGAAGAAATGTCCAAATCTGATCAAGTTTGCACCCAGCCTTGTATGTATCTATGGCGCCCCTAATCGACTACAGATACTAAGCCAAAGCTGCTGTTAGGTAAGAACAGGGACTGAGAACAGTTCTCCTAGTTCAGGAATTGATTCAATGGCATATCAGGCACATATCAGTCGATAAAGGAATCGTTTGTAATCTTCCGTGACAATCCAATATAATCGGAAAAGGATCTCTGTTCTACTTGATGTTGTGCGATCATTTTTGGCAGGAAAATTAGACAATGCAAGTTTGACGGGACAAGTTTCCGAGTATAGCCATATTTATGTCATGATAATCAGGCAAGACGTCTTGGATATGTTTGTTGGGACAGACACTAGTTGTGATCATTTGGCATGTTGTGCAGTTGAAATAGTAGTCATTGGTTCAAAAATGATACAGTCCAACAATACACTTAGTGATAATTCCCACACTTTTTTTTAACTTAATAGCAGGATTTTGAGAATGGTCTCAGATGTAATAAGACAAATGGTTGAACTTTCAGCATTCTGGGTTTCATCACAATCTCATTAATTTAAATGACAAAATATTGCACCTAGTTTTGGCATAATTTTCTAGCAAGCATGTTGAAAAGGCCTCAGGTACTGGACCAAAAATTCACCTTTCTTCAAATAAGCCTTTCAGTTAAAGATTAATAATACAGACAATATTTTTACAAAAAATGTTTTTCTCCAAAACGTTCAACATTTGGAAGACAAGAAAATAACATTGTCTTCATGATAAACCATTGAAAATAGCCACATCTTGCAAAAAGTCGATACAGTTCTGGGATTTCACCTGCAGAGCATGTTATCACCTAACCAATCAATGAGGTCATGATGCAGATGGTGGGAATCTGGATACTCTCCTTAGCAGTTTCCGAATACATGATTTTGAACCTCCTGGGTTATTCGAACTACATGCATCAATTGATTATTTCCTAATCATATACAATCAACACTTTATCTTTATTACAAAATAGTGAACCTCTTATTGTTGTTTTCATTATTATACAGTCTTCATTCAGTGTATCGTTTCTGGACCCAGTGTATTGATTTCAGGCATTTCTGTCGCTTGGTATGGTGCTGTAATTCTTCATGTATGATGTACATAAAAAGTAAATATTCTTTCAGCAAGAAATCATGAACATATTTGAAGTACCCTACAGGTGTTTACTTGAAAATACGGGACCAGGGCTTCCCACAGGAAGCGAAAATGAGTGAGGTGGAAGTTACCATCACGGGTGGCTGACCGCGAGACAATGGAACAGGCTGGTTTGGCAACAGGGGGTTCGGTAGCGAATATTGCGGAACTCCTAATGCGAGCGCTGCAGGCGCTAGGGGGGTCCAGGGGCATATTCAAATTTTTGAAAATTTAAATGCCATATAGCGCATTCTGGCGCATTTTGACAGCATATTTTCGACATACGCCAACTGCATTTTTTCGACTGATGAATTAAGTATATGACTTTAATCGACTCGTTGTGTGAATGATAATCTTGTCGACTGGGAGATGGTTAATATTCAACCATGGGAAACCCCCTTTGATCAAGATTATTATCATTAACTCCTCACTCCGGTGTGGTGGCTAAGAATGTCCAGGGATAAGTGTCCCGTTTCCTATCTTTTTATTGAGTGACGAGTGTCCTAACTCTGGAGATATCTGGAGAAGAGTGTCCTAGCTGTGTTAGAAGATAGGAGCCGGACACTCCTAACCATGGGATATTCTTAGCCATCATACCTCCATGAGACACCCCCGCCCCCTCCCTCCTCATTTTTGTCTGCTTATAGCCCACTCCCATATATATATATAGTGGACCATTTTCTTATGATTCCCCCCTGGCCCACACACTCCCTCTATTTTTTTTTATCTCGCCTAACATTATACTGAGGTTTTTGCTGTACGCCACCCCCCCCCTCCCCCTTTCACATTCTTGTAGCTTTTCACGCTAATCACTGAACATTAAATTGCGTTAATAGCAATATTTTTACACTAATCACTGAATATTAAATTGCGTATTTGATCATACGAACCTGAATAATTG
Organism: Hanleya hanleyi; assembly: GCA_036873755.1. Taxonomy (NCBI): domain Eukaryota; kingdom Metazoa; phylum Mollusca; class Polyplacophora; order Lepidopleurida; family Hanleyidae; genus Hanleya; species Hanleya hanleyi. Next base: position 59,959 of record JAVTVY010052391.1, read on the forward strand.
TTTCCAACGAGCTGTGAGGATTGTAGCGTAACTGGACTATCTATTGAACACTTAATGGGAGCTGGATTCCAAATTGCAGAACGAAGTGAGGTACGGGTGTCCGACCTATTATCGTGCGTTTTTGAAGGTTTATTTGGAATATATAAAAAAGTACTTCTCGAAATGACATGAAAACTGACACGATGATTGCTGAGCTCGTCAGCTTTCTTCTATTATGAATTCCATCGATGACGTCACTCCCTTCTGCACGTGCGAGAGCTATTTTTAACTTGACGTTTCAGCTCCGTTCCCGCCGTGGACAGTACCAGTTATTGGACACCCATCGTGAACAAGAATTTGACGTTGAAGTACAATGTATTTTCAAGTTTTGTTCATGACAATCGTTATAGTTGGCGTTCTGCCGTTCAAGATGATATGATCATTGTTCAATTTCTATACGTATTTACTTGAGAGCGAGATCGGAAAGACAAGGTGGTGGATCGAGCTTTGGATCGAATTTCGCACCCCCGCCACAACACGAGAAATTTCGAATTTTGATGAAAACAAAAATGTTAGATTTAAATTTTTCGACTTTCGTGGCTACCTATAATTCTATATTTTGCATAACAATTAGAAATGATCTCCCCTTTGTTCTCACATATTGTCTTGTCATCACGAGCGCAACACGTACGCACGAGATGCGTGTCCGATAACTTACCTATCCGATAACTGTTCCGACACCCGTACCGGATTCGGACTAGAGGTCAGAGGCGGAGCAACATAACACGATACACCAGATATCAACTCTAGATCTATTTTTATTCAGGTCAATATTATCTATAATTTGTTGCGAGCTGGCGGTCGCGTCCAAGGGCCTTGGGTGCGGGTCCATCCCAGGGGTTTCCTTATCTTTGAATGTAGGAGGCTGTTTCCAAAAAGTAGGAGGCTATTAATGCCGAGCGAAGCGAGGCGTAGCTTTCAAGGCGAGGGGTCTGGGGGCCGCCTAGGCCCCCAGAAGCTCTGGGGGTCTAGAAGCTCTGTGATGCATTCTAAGCCTATTTTGGCCCTCAAAACAACTGATCCTTGGTCAGTGCTTTCATCTAAATTCCTCATCAATTAGTTTAAAAAAATCACACTTTCTGAGAGTTATGTTCACTATGATCTTGTTTGACTAGTCTACATATGAACAACATACTATTGACTAGAACATGTTTTTTTAAAAACAAAGATTCAAAATCAGAGCTATTTTAATTAATATTTTAAATTGTTTTAATCATATTCTAAGATCTGTGAACCCCAAACACGGAATCCTTGACCACACAGGTCACGGCTTAACTTCTTGCACACACGTTTAATATTATAGCTTTGTTGTCAAATGCAAACTGCCTTGTTCATCGCTGATTGTGCTTTCAGCACTTTCAGTTTCTGAAATATATTGAGTTAATTTCCATAAAAACCATAATTATTACAACAAAACATTTTTTCATTGTATTTTTATGAACACTAAATTCTTGTTCATTTTGCTGTTTTAATGAAATTCTGAAGAATCAATTACTATTTTAATTTTTTTATTTTACATAATTAATTTTCACCATGAAATTAGCAGACAGAGATATGATACAGAACATTTGTTCAGAATCTGTATTTTAGGATGGAGATAGCCTAATCTTTGCACAATCCAACACATTTTACACTGGGCAGGTCTGATTTTTAGAAACTTGAGAACTCGTTGGACAGCCACATTAAAATTACCAGGAATGTGAATAGCCTGTCCCCCCTTGTCATAGGCGTAAACTTAGAATGAACGTAACCCAGAACCTTTCTGGAGGGGAGTGGAGACAATAAATATTCCATAGCATGGCGAAGACACTACTGCTAAGTCTAGCACATGTTTCATTTCAGGCATTCTTTCATGAATACTTGCAGATAATCTACAATAAAATTATTATTACCTTTTGATCGTTTTGCCCCAAAACCAAAAGCCTCCATGCAATGTCAGACTGGAACTTCGTTTGGACATAGTATATTCCCTGCTGTCAGTTTACTATTCAAGTGCATGCGGCATGAATACTTTAGCTATGGTTCATTCACGCGCGGTGTACGACCTTGACCTTCAGTAGGTCATGATCTGTTGGCGTGACAGGAGACGTAGGCATGACAGTTTCACTTTCAGTTCGCGAAATCAGACATAATAAAAAGTACAACTCAACAAAGGCAAATGAAGTCCACAGATCCACTTTAATACAAGAAATTTTTAATGCTGACTGCGATAAAACGCAGACGTGAGTAAGTTTACAACAACAACAACACGGACAACAACAACAACACCATGTTAATTTTTTTTTTTTTTTTTTGCTGCCGACGAAGTAGGCGGCGGTTTCGGCGATAGTAGCCGCCGAAAACCGCCGCCCGCCGCCTCTTAAGGAAACCCCTGCTTCCGTGCACTCTCCCAGCCTATGGGCCTGGTGTAAAGAAGGCTCAGCAGGGCTATTTTACATCCCCCTGTTCCTTTGTCTCTGGCATGAACTGTCATGGAGGTCACAGATTCTGACCTGGCTTATTAAAAATTGTATCGTTTTTGGACCAAATCTGCAACATTTTGGTCCGTGACATTTCGGAATGTGACATTTCAGCATGTGACATTTCGGCACAAAGTGAAGGGTACAACATTCCGGCATGCGACAATTCGGCATCTTGTTTTTTGAAGGCCAAATTTAACTAAAATAAAGATTTTCACATTCTTTTTTTTCACATGTTTAACACACAGACAGTTCATTTTAAGGGTTACCAAGGTGGAGATTCTTTCACCGCGATTATCCGCGATTAGCCGATATTTTGGCGACTTTTTACATATATGCAGTTGTTTTGAAAAAACATTTTGCTTTTGCCATAAGGCAAAAAGCAAAATTACAAAATTTGAGGTACATGTACATAAGGGGAGGGAATTTGGCTTAATGTCACACTCAAGTTTCTTTCACTCATATGGTGACAGTCAGTTTGGTTGGTGGAGGAAGCCGGAGTACCCGGAGAGAACCACCGCCCTTCGGCAAGTAACTGACAAACTTTCACACATGGACCAGCTGGGCTCATGTACATGTACATAATGTGTGATTCTCTTTCAGATACTTTGTAAATATTTATTACTAGTAAAATACTTCATCAATCAACCAACTGCATATATGTGAAAAAAGTTGCCGAAATGTCACATATAATCATCGTCACGGAACCTACCATTCGGAACTCCCGAGCGGAAATCTACGAAGGGGACTGATTCTACGCTCGGGGGACGACAACATGAATTTCCTATGAACCTCCAGATGTGACGCGCCGGAACGGTTTAATACGCATGGCTCCGAAGCCCAGTCAGTCTCTGATTTACGTCAGATATTCTAAAAACTGTTTATTCTTTTCATTCGAAGCACGTTTCAATAGAAAACCATCAGTTTAAATGGTACACACGCCACGTATTGACAAGATATAATTCCCGTGACGTCACTCACAGTTCCCTGACAGACCGAAACACACGTGACCACGCTCTAGTCCAATATGGCGTCAATGGCCTTCGAGGGACATCTCAAACCGGAGATCCCCGAGAAGTTGCGAATGGGAACCTACAACTTGGTAAACGTTAGTTACACTTGTCTGTTTATATGTTAAGCGTATGCTGAAAACAGAATGTGAAAATCTATTTTTTAGCAAAATTTGGCATGGAAAAAAAGGTGCCGAAATATTGCGTGCTGAAATGTCCCGACACCGTTTGGACTAGTGGCTGCAAATGTTACCATGCTCTTTGGGCTTTCCTCTAGGCTCTATACGTGAGTACCTTCATTCATTTGTTATCACATAAAAAATAGTGTAAACACATGAATCCTATGCTTGGTGCTTAGTTATTCTGAGGCCGGTCACACTCAGTTTTTTAAGTGCAGTCAGCTATGGATGGTGCAATTTCCGTCATTTAACTTTTTCATCATCATAACAACAAATTATGCTCATATCCCAACCAAAACTAAAAACACTATACAGTTACAAATGCAGCCCGTTTCACTTTACCACATGCGAAATTTACCAGAAATCATTCCTTTCAACAGCAACTGTGCATACTGAACTCGTGCTGACATCCGGTTTGGAAAATCCCGCAAAAATAGTCATCGTCGCGCCGCAAACTTCACATTGGATCTACAGCGCCCTCTGGTGGTGGCCAGTCCGCGCTTCAGCAGCAGCGGGTGACTACCTCGTCACACGAGGTTAGGAAAGAATGTTAAATTCGGAATTTCACTTTTCGCCGTTCCGTAGTACTTTCTGGTTAACAAAAAAAACAACGTTTCGGGATCACGGTTTGGAAGGTACATTTATACTGTTATGATAGTCAAAATATGTTGTGTTAAAGCAGACAGTCACATTCTAAGTAGTGTAAAATTGAGCGCCACATATCACATGAGCAAGAGCAAAGTATAGGTGACATCATTTGACCTCGTGAACTTTTGACCTCATACAATTTTAACCAACGTGAACGTTGACCCCCTGAACCTTGACCTCCTGTACTCTCGATGGCGTGAACTGTTAACCTCATAAACTTCTAATTCCGTAAACTTTTGACCATGTAAACTTTAACATGAGTGAAAAGGGAATCAATATTATTGCTCTATTACAAAGTACCGTATATTGTGATATTCAGTCTGATACAGGTCTATTGATGCTTTAAAGAGAGAGTCGGAAGTTGTTTTTGTATGTGAGGAATATATTAGCCCACAGACTGCAGGGCTGTTGTCTCGCTCTGCTAAATAGGGGATGAATGAACGCTCGAAGACTACAGAGACTATGTTAAGGCTATAGATTGCAAAAATAGGAAAGAGACGGTAATGTAAAGGGAGCAAACTAAAACCGATCAAAATAGAACTCACATCAGAAGATTAGCATCTGATGATGGAATACTATGAGAAACATACCAAATAGCGGAACCGAAAAAAAGAACACAAACTGAAGGTATAGTGTAATACATTTTTTATCCATCAATTGATAACATGATATCCAAAATAATATACATTAACATAGTCCTCCATCCATGAATCGTTCCAATAAATCTACTCTTTCATAAACATATACAATTTTCAATACTTATATTAGAAAATATGTGGATGTGGATATTTGGATATGAAGATGTGGATATGTTGATGTGGACATGTCGGTGGGGGAATGAGGATGGGGAAATGAGGGTGTTGATATGTGGATGTGGATGTTGTCATGGTATTGAAGTCTATTATTAGACAGGATGCTTTTAGAATATATGACGCAAGCTTGTTTACGTGGGTTAATCACTTCGATCTTTCTAGAAGATTATTATAAATTGTATCTAGGCCAGATGATGATGTAATGCATATTCGAGAGGCTTCTTGATTTGGTAGAATGTACTGGAATGTCGCATAAAGTATAAATAGCACTCAGTTATTCGGGGGGAATTCAAACTGGCTTTATGTGGGTGCGTTAATTCTAGTGTGTTACCTTTGCTGCGAACTGCTGGATTGTATACTCCTGTGAATTGACTTTTGGCTGCTGTGTAATCTACGTGATTGACCTGTCAAAAATTGGACATTTACCGAGACTGAGAAAATTGCTGAAAATTTAAATTGGCCAAAAGAAAATCGTAGTTTACTTCTTCAAAGTGTTTTGATCGGAAAGGCAAGGGACATTTATACTCAGTTGACGGTAGAGCAAGCATCAGATTATGATACAGTGAAGGATTTAATCCTTACAGGTTATGAATTAGTTCCTGAAGCCTATAGACAAAAGTTTCGTAGTTGTGAAAAAGAAAACTCTCAGACTCATGTAGAATTTGCTCGTTCAAAAGAACAGTTATATGATAGGTGGTGTGCTTCGGTTAAAATTGACAACCAATTTGAAAGCCTCAGACAGCTTATGCTGGTACAGGAATTTAAAAGAATGCCAACACTTTAGATCAAGCAGCGCGATTTGCTGACGAATACGCTCTGGCACACAAAGTGTCATTTGTCAATGCTGTTAAGCCAAGTTCATTCCAGTCTAATCTCTCAGGTAACAAACCCAGTTCTTTCTCGGGGCCTAAAACTTTTAACCCCAGTTACAAAGGTCAAAGGTCAAACACAAAGTCTCAGTCATCCACTTTTAACACTCAAAATGAATCTCCCGTTTGCAATTATTGTAAGAGGGAAGGCCATTTAAGGGCTATTTGTTTTAAATTGAAAAGAAGACAACAAAATCATGCCTTTCAAAAGCCCAGTGGTTTCCTCACATCAAGATCTATACCCAAGCAGGTTAGTGGCGATCATAATGTATATGACGTTAAGATGGCCAAGGACACTGTTCCTGTTAGTTCCTGTCATCTGTCTTCCGACTTGATTTCTGGACCTGTTACGGTGGGTATTAAAAGTAGTTTACCATTTGAGGGTGTTCAGTTATTTTTTGGTAATGATCTTGCGGGAGATGAGGTCGGGGTTAACCAGATTGTAACTGACAAGCCTTGTTTGGATCAGATCCGTGATCCAGTTGAAGACGAAATTCAAGGTTTGTATCCTGCTTGTGCAGTTACTAGAGCCATGAGTAAATTGGTTGAGGAGTCTAAAAAGTCTCTTAAAGATTACGTCATCGATGACGTTTGTTTGGCCAACACCTTTGTGTGTTTAAATGATGAGGCTAATAAGCCACATTTTGATAGCAAATTGAAATGTTCTAATGACAAAATTTCAAAATCACGGCTGGTTAATGAACAGCATAGTGCCAAGGACATTTCCAAGTTGTTTGACAGGGCAGTAGATGAGTGATGTAACTCAAGAGCCTGTGACTAGACGCTTGTAACTTTTGTAAGAATGGTGTTCTTATGCGCAAATGGCGACCGCCAGATGTGTCACCTGATGATGAGTGGCAGTTAAGTATCAGATTGTAGTACCAAATTCATATCGTTCAGGTATCCTCAGACTAGCCCATGAAACACCTCTTTCAGGTCATTTAGGTGTTAATAAAACATATTACAAAATTCTAAATCATTTCTATTGGCTAAATTTAAAGAAAGATGTTACGTAATTTTGTAGGTCATGCCACACATGTCAAATGGTAGGAAAACCAAACCAAACCATACCAAAGGCCCCTCTGCAACCAATCCCTGCATTTGAGGAAGCATTTAGTATGGTGATTATAGATTGTGTTGGTCCATTACCAAAAACAAAGTCGGGCAATCAATACATGTTAACAATCATGTGTGCTTCAACCAGGTTCCCTGAGGCCATTCCTTTACGGAATATTAAGGCAAAAACTATTAAGGCCTTAGTTAAGTTTTTCACACTTGTCGGCATACCCCAGTCTGTTCAGTCTGATCAGGGATCTAATTTCATGTCAGGAATCTTGCAACAAGTCATGCATGAATTCGGAATAAAGCAGATCAAATCATCTGCATACCACCCAGAAAGCCAAGGCGCATTAGAAAGATTTCACCAGACATTAAAGAACATGATTAAGACTTACTGTTTTGACATTGAGAAAGACTGGGATGAAGGCATACATTTGTTATTGTTTGCTGTTAGAGAGTCTGTTCAAGAGTCTTTAGGCTTCAGTCCATTTGAATTAGTTTTTGGTCATACAGTTAGAGGACCACTTAAACTGCTGAAGGAAAAGTTCCTAGACAGTGATCGGGACTCATATATGTGTCGGACTTTCGCACCAGGTTGACCAAAGCACGTGATTTGGCCATTTCAAATTTAAAGTCAGCACAAAAATGAATGAAAATAACCTATGATAAACCATCCTCGCTAAAACCAGGGGTATCTCTATCCTAGATATAGCCCCTGGTACGCTTGGGCAATGTATCGCGATCAACGACACACAGCGGCATCTTGCACATATTGACCAATCAGATCACTTAAGCACCGCGACCATGGCGACCGTAACAACAGATTCGAAAACCTCATAGCTTGTGCGATACCCAGTGGCAGAAGAACATGCACCTTTTCAACAACCATGAACATTAATAAATATAAGAAAACATAGTTTAAAACAAAATCTATTTGAAGAGAAAATAAACCCATTCATCTCCATTCATCTACCACCAAACATCCAACAAGCCAGGCAAATGTAGAAAACACCGAAGCTTTTTTAAAGGCGGTCCGCGATGTCAGTGTATCCGACCTCACCTTCCCACTGAATGACTTGAATTGGGTTGAAACGCACGGATTTCTATAAAATTTCACTGGTCTATACATTAATATTTTATTGTTATGCGTGCTTGGATTAAATATTTTACATTCGGTATCAGCGAATAGTTTAGCAGCGAAAGTAAAACCCAAACGTATTTTACCATCAGCGCAGTTTTTCTAGGTCACGTAACTGGAGTGTTGGCGGAACGCGGTTTGCTATGCAAGTTGGTCAAGGGTTCGCCTTTGGCTCACAAATAGAAACCGCGACGTGGTGAAGATGCAAGCACTGGCCGCAGTCGAATGCTCTAGCACAGATCCGAAGACCAGGGAAAACATGGGTTTGTTACGATGGGACTAATCACGCACATATGCAGCTCCCTACGCAAATAGATTCGGCGAGAAAATCAAGAATTTAACTTATGTTTCGGTGTAAGCTATTTATTAAATACTTTTGGAATATATTTGGTTGATGAAACAAAGGCGTTTTAGCGGAAAGAAGGAAGGTATATATTGCGGAGTAATCTCAACGCTGAGAGATATTTTCAATTGCAGGCAGTGCTTGTAGCCAGACGATAGTCGTTCAGCTGACATGCGCTGTTCGGAGTTTGGCCCACACCATCTGTCATCCACCATGTTAGTCCATAAAAGGGTGCATGTGTTCGAATATTAAGTAATATTTAGAACACAAATGCATTCGCCATGCTTGTCTAGAAATAGGTATATCCAAATATTCAGTACTATTGTACCTATAGCGTTATATAGATGTACCATGCTACACTATTTTGATCTCCATATCCCGTATGAACTGTAAACAACTGTCAAAACGGTCAACTGTTTATGTTGAACTGCTGTAATATCGTTTGTATACAAAATAGTTTTACGAACATTTTTCTTCACATTTCAATACCACATTTTAGAAACTGTATGGTTAATGTACACGAATGTTCTAATACTTCTTTATATTATTATCAACTTGCCTTGATTCCTCAAATTTACATAGAGTTGGTTTCTTTTCAATGGAGATCGCCAGCCACGCTAGGCGGCGCTAGTGCTGCAACAGGTAAAGAAGACGTGGCGTCATAAAACGAACAATTATAACGTCGTTACATTATGACGTTGCCTTTGTGACGTCAAGAAAAACGACATGGGCATGCGCCATTTACCTCTTGGTGCACGTAGCCACCTGGCGTCAGTTCGAGCTGGTGAACCCCATTCCAACTATCACCAGATATAAACCATAATGAAATTATTGACATACGTCTGATAAAAGAACCGCGCTATGCATAATGGCACTGCTTATTCGGTAAAAGTACATGGCAAATGTATCTCGATACATGTAGGTCTTCCCATTCGGAGTTCGCTCACCAAACTCAGACAGTAACCTGAGTGAACTACTTTGTCCGTTATGCGGATCACTACGCACAGTATAGTGCTGAGTTAAAAGATAGGTAACTCTAAAAAAAAAACTAAAAAAAACACAGTTCATATCAACACAATCTACTTTCCTTCAAGAAACTGGCGGTCAACAGTTTCAAAGCTGCATGATATGATGCTCCTATCGTCAAAATCTGTAGGCCTATCACTGTATAGTTAGTTACTCGACAGGAGCTACCGGGACCCCTTGGGGCTTCCGGGATTGACCTGGGTGTCGTGCACACCCCAGGTCATGGGATTGACCTGGGATGTAGTTGTGCACACCCTAGGTCATGGAACGTATTGAGAGCCTCAGCTTCTCAGACAGCTTGTCGTAAGAGACGACTGAGTGCAGTACACGTGGGGTGTTCAGGTGTAAAAAGAAATAGGAACCCATACGTGCGGGGGACCCGGGTGTGAAAAAGAAATGAACCAAACGTCGAGGCATGACTGACATATTGTTGAAAGCGACGTTAAATCACATAAATTCAATCACTACAGCTATCGGGATGTCGATAGAGGATTCTGGGCTGCTTACAGCTTAGAGAACTTTCGGGAACCCGTGGTGTTCGTGGGTGTGAAGCGAAATAGGACTCTATCCGTGTGGTTTCCGGGTGTGAAAAGGAATGGGAACCAAACGTCGCGAAACGACTGAAATAGTATTAAAAGCGATGTTAAATCATATTCACTCATTTACTCACTCACTCTGATTCTGGATAGATGTTTCGTGAAATTGCGTCAGCATTGCGGTTTGTCACGGTACTGCATTTGACACTGGAATTCCTCCATTTCTAAACGAGCATTCCTTCAGTTGATATTCTTGTGATGTAATGTACCAGTAATTCGTGGTCAAAATTCGGGACCACATTGATATGGAAGAGACACAACATGATCAGCTTTCCTTATATCCATTTACGCATTCGTCAACTATTCCCTTCAGCGACAGTCAAATTACAGTATGGGTTAGCTTAGGTTTTGACTTTCTATCAAATTTTCATATTTCCCCCTCATATTTTCAGAAAGTATAGTATGAGAGCACCTGCATCATATAAAAAGTGAAAAAAGTACATCCTATCAAGTTGCTTACCTTTTAGTTTTAAATTGTCCTTCCTATATTAAAGTATAAGGATCGGACTGAAAACGACGCAATTTTTAGACTTCGACCGCCATAAACCTGCTTCCTTTTGCAATAAACATTTTCCCGATATATTGAAAACGTATAAAATTAATAGATTACAGATATTTACAAAGAAAATGGTTAGCTCAACTGGTAAATTGCTTCCTTTTCATTTTTGAAAAGTGTGAAATGTGCCGATTCATCAATGGGAATGCCTGGCTAGGGTGGCTGTGGAAGAGATGGGCTGCGCTTCGCCAGTGTTATGTAATTCTTACTCACCTGTCAATTTTAGTTGATAACGGTGTTTGTCAGTGAGCTGTATATATATAGTAATACTATTAACTTTCAAAATTTTAATATTAGACGGATTGCTTGGTGTTGGGGGGGAGGGGAGCAGGTAAACACTGCAGAAATTGTTTGTGTTGCGGCGGGGGTTAGGATCGGGAACAGATCTGGATTGAAGGGCAGTTTCACTCGCTCTATGTTATTCTGAAACAACACTACCTGGTATCCGTGGGAAGCAAAAGTTGGGATCTGAGAAGGAACAATAGATGCTACTTGGAATTCGTGAAGAAAATAACAATGTCGAGAATTTGTGAAGAAATCCACAATCTAATCTTCGGAGGACCAATTCCATGGAGCATATGCATGTGGCTGGGGCATTAACCAATCCAAACGGCATTTTTCTAATGTTGTATAGTCCTGTATCCAGTGTTAATGAACTTATCAGTATTGCCTAGTAAGCTCAAGTGTCGGGGTAGAGGATTCAAATCGAGGTTGGTAACGGCATTTATTTGCGAAAGTCGATGCAGATGTGAAACCTGATCATCATATTTTCTCACTATCAGTGGGCTTTTGCTTGGTTCTGTGGTCCCCTCAGACACCAAGAAACATATATTTTCACAGATAATAGCAGCGCCAAATTCAAACGATTCCGGGTATTTCCCTTGATGTCAATTTCATAGTCGGAAGAGAAATATCTGCGTTTTTCTCCAGAAAATACTGGTGTCTTGCTCTTTGGTTACGTTAATGGAAGCTATATCGCTTAGATTGCAGGATGCACATTGGTGATTTGAAGACGTTATGTCGATCCGATGTACATGTCTGTCGTCCATATCTGGTTCCGACATGGATATGTTCAAACTGGATTGTCGCCATGGTGAGACTTGCCCTTCACGGACTGGCAATTACAAACAGATAGTCTCTTGATACGGCTCCAATTATTGGTATCATATTATCCCAGAGGGTTAAAAAAAGTTATTGATGAACTCTTGTTTTTCTTTGCCTTCGTTGCATGGTCATTAGATTGGTTAACCTATGTTTGAAATATGAGATTGTACCATCTCGTGTTATCTACCCATCGCAAAAGAGAACAAGTCCAGCTAACTGCTGACAATGTATACCTGTATGCATGAAGATTTAAGAGACTTAATTGGTTTGCTTAGACATGCCTCATTCGTTGGCATGAATAAGAGTTTGTAATAGAAACTCGGAACGCCAATGAAGCCCAAACAACAACTGCTCTATTTGCCGAAGAGCTCTGAATGTAAACGAATATGTTAATATGAGATTACTTACTTTACTGCGAGCGGTATGGAATATATCTTTCAGTGTCACTTAAAGGAAAAGTTTGCTTAGTCACATGCAGCTATTTTAATCATATCGAGATGTGTTGATATTCGGTAGGAGGTACAATATGATATATTCGAATCAATAGCAAATGACCCCAATTACCAGTTCATACGGGCAGATGTACGCTACACTGTATATATTTTGATCATATACAAGCTTGTTAAAGTCTTCATATGTTTAAATATTAAACGCCATGATCTGGAAGTTATCATTACAGACAGTATTACATATATATTGGACAAGACATCGTGGTACGGTGTGCATTGACCACGCAGCGCATGCCGTGCAATCCCTTTCCTCCATACCACCATATGTTTCCTTTTACCAATAACTATAGCCACTGTTGATAAATTCTCCCCATAAATATTTTAACATGCTTATTATCCCGTGATACTTTGGGGTTCTCTGAAGTGTATAGGCTTATAACAAAAAAAATTAATCGTTCATCATTTACTTCTGAAAAACAGGGTTCATAACAGGATCTGATTGATATACAAACAAAATTGTGTAGAGTGTGAAGGAAAGGAAAAAGAAGGTATAGTCCAACATCCGTATTTAATATTATATGGTTGATAATGCGATGTAGTGTAATCAAGTGCAGCTGTGTGCTGTCCCAACCAATATACTTCCGCAGATATTAAGCTGTCAACCAGTGTGTTATTTTGTTGTCGGATATTCTGCTTTAGCCCATACATCCTGGTTGACTTTTGTAGATATCTTATGATACAGTTCTCAATCATTTTGTGATACTGTGTCAAAATGTTCCATTCACAATGGTACACTACAGTGAATTTGTTAATGAATTAATAATAAAAGCATAAATTCTGTCCTTCGGATGAGGAAAAAGCAACTGTGAGCAAGCGAACTACAGAATGATTAGCAGGTTATAGGGTTAACCCATAGTCCTTCCCCTACAAGCGTTTTTTAACGAATATTTCATAATTCCGGTAGTGAACTGAATCGTTTTGGTGAAAAATACCCATATAAAGCCGCTTCAAATCCTGACATAGTTAGAATTCTATAATATGCAAAACATTTCCTGAAATTTCTCTTTTAGCTAAAAAGTTACTATGCGTGAATTCTGGCAAAAATTCTATTTTTATTTCCATTTTCTCACATTTAATGCTTGCGCCCACTGACCAAATTACGCGTTTAAGAATTTCATAAGCAGTAAAATTCTTTTGCAGAAGTTATTCACAAAATCGTGTTTTCTGCCGAACTGTGAAATTTTTAAATTAATGAAATTTCTAAAAGTATACGATCCTAAAATAAAGTTTTGTTATTTGACGCATTTTTGCATGTTACTGATCAATTATTGGTAGCAAGTTTGTAGGCCTAGAACCGGAATATAATTGATGGAGGATGATTGCTGGATCACTGAACCATTTGTGTAATGCTTGATAAACTTCAGCAATATGCATCAATAAATATCTATCAATAGTGACATATTCAATATCAATAATCATTTTGTAGACATTTTACCATTCAACTATTCCCATTTACATGCTGAAGTTTTGAAGCGTAATTTGTTAACAGTATATGTAAACTGCATGTGTTCATGACATTCTATCCCGACAAAGTGTTACAGCTTTTTTGAATGAAAATAAACCCGGCCCTCTATGGGCGTTGGATGCCCTTTTTGAACCATTGTTTTTCTTCTATGTTACACACAGAGACACCACCACTGTCCTAACAAAGTTTCGCGGCATTCTGCCTAAAGTTGTGGCTGTACGGAGGCCAGAAACAAATGAACAGAGACCGTTCCTTCAGTTATAGCAAAACATAAGTCTTTTGGTGCTATAACAATCATACGAAGTAGGTTTTCTGATTATTTTGACGCGGAAATTCTTTCTGGACGACGGCTGAATATTGAATGTTAGATCTGACCCTCGCTATTGCTATAGCAAAACCTGTATAACCGTTATCACAGAAAAATTTATCTGAACTAATTTCAAGTAAGCTCTTCGTGAGAAACGATAATGGAAATCCCATTGATTTCGAATGAATTCAACGTTATGCATTATGCCCACTTATTAGAGCATTTCGTATGTTTTCATGAGAAACGGATCCGCCGCCACCGCCGCCGCCGCGACTATAAACGTGAATATCTCTGAAACCGTTAGGTCAGACTTTGTGTGCTATCTCCTTAGGCCTGGGGAAATTGTCCGGTTGTATTTTGATAGCCGCTGCTCACCACTTTCTGTGACGATTTCGTCTGAACAGCTGGTCTGATTTCTTAGAAATTTTTATTACAATGGTCTTGAAGGATAGGCAATGTGCTGAAAATGGTTTTGGTGTAGCTGGCATAATTATAAAGGCAAGTTTTTCGTGAATTAAAAATTTACCTTTCGCTTGGAGAAATATTTAAAAACTGTTCTATTCTATGTTGCCAAGCATAAATGTAGGACTGCCGACATGGTAATTTTCTTTTGGTGCGAACCAAATTGGTATTTAAACGAAAAATCTCAATTATCTTACTTAATGTCAAAACCTCCATAACCATTATCATGATTAAAGTTTTTTCCATTGAACTTTTATGTGCCATCTCCCTAGGGCTTTAGAGTTCACCTGATTGTTTTTCGTGGTATTTGGTTGTCACTAGATGGCGCTATAGACATGAATGCAGGTAAACATGTGTAACATCATATCTTCTAATCAACGTGTTTGATTTTCATGAAATTTGAGTATAATGATCTTGCAAGATAGGCAAAGAACTGACAAGATTTTGGTGGTGTTGGCGAAATCATGGAGGCGCGTTTTTTTACCAAAAAAAGATTTTTTTCACAAGAATAGAAATTTACTTCTTTGAATCAGGGAAAAGTAATTCGAGTTTGCTGAACATGAATATAACATTCCCAGTGTTATGATTCACGTCCCTTGTAAGCCAAATGACCATTTTTTTGTAATACATGAAATTCTCATGACTTGAGTCCAATATCTACATTCCCCAGGCCACATCTGAGAATTTGGCTTTATCTTGTAGTTTCGTGATATTGTTCATCATTGGGTGGCACTATAGAGAGTAAACTTATATAGCACGATGTATTGGCATTTCATAAATTTTATTGTCAGACAGACAAAGGATTTCAAAGGACTGAAAGGTTTTTTTTTAATTGAAATTGAAGGGCCATTTCCCATACGGATTTGCAGCCCATCAACATAATGCTTAATTCATATCTCATTATACATTCTTTTTTACAATTCCTAATTGGTGCTGTTAGCGCTGGCATATATATTTAGCAATGGGGTATTGACAGCAAATATATCTAAATCTAGGCTATATCAACCCCTGCTAACACACATAACTAAGATGCAGTCAGAGTAAATATGCTGCCATCAGTATGGTGTGATACTGTATGGAGAATTGCAAGGATTCAAGTGAACTTGTATTCAGGGCATTTTGGTCGAAAAGACATACTGGAACACTGATATTCCCCTTTTACCTCGCAGGCCATGATATTGTATGCCTGTATGTTGTCCATTCAGTGTAGTGGTTGACTTATTGCATAATGCACTTCACATAAGTGGACTAGTAGACTGTCAACAAAGTAAACACTTCCTTACCAGAATCAGTGCTACTTCGCTCTACAATACTGATATAGTAATTTGACCCTGTTCATTGGTATGGCTATCCGAATTATAGTTATTTAGTCTCCAGTGGCTGTGAAGCCCTGGGCTTCCAGATGTCTGGAGATGTATTCTGGCTAATTTTCAATGAATAAAATCACAAATCATCACTCAGTTAATGCTCAATTTCTTTGTTTCATGTGGAGGTTCCCAGCATTTATTTGAAACTCGAGATGTGAAATGGCACATACCTTTGCATTTTGACAGCATAGTTAAAACTGTTGATTACTATTTTTTCGACTGAAAAAGTAAAAGGTAAAAATATTTTCGAAGTGGAACTTCTACATCCCTGCTGTATGACACGTCCCACCTGGGAAATTTTTGCCTGTACATGTAATTTAAGTAAAATGGTGTGTTCTGATGCTTTTGACAGAATATTTAGACTGTGAAGATGTGTAATGATGCCCCAAGAGGAACTGAAATGTCCGTGTCATCTGTCTGTCCGTCTGTCTATCTATCTCTCTGTCTGTCTATCTTTCTTGTCATTCCACATATGCAGCTGGTGACGGATGAGAAGCCTAATGAAAACGACTGACCTTCACCTGTTTCATCAAGGTCAAATTTAGCATTAGCAATAATTTTAATGGAGTGAAGATAGGCTTTCCAAATTCATAATACTTGTGCAATTGGTGACTGACTAGAAGCCTATCCCAGTTGACTGAACCTATTTTTTCGAGGAGTATATACTGTATATTATGATATAACATGAAATATAGCTAAGCTTTCTAAATTGATACCACATATGCAACTGATGATGGACCTGAAGTCTATAAATATGACTAACATTGAGCTATTTTCTCGAGGTCAAAAACTGTATTTTAAGTGCCAACATGCACTTCAAGTTTAACATTGTCATCATCATTGTTGTGGCTGTTATTTTCTTCCAGATCAGTCTAGCGAATTTTGCATGTGTTGCAATTGCCTCATGCTTCAACAGTAACTTAAAGCCATGCTGTATTGGCTGAGTTGTTGAACCACCCACCATTTCCAAGCTCTGACATAACGCATCACTCTCAGAATATGGGTTCCATGACAAGAGTGATAGATCACACAGCCAGTGAATGTTCCTGATTTTCATTGAATGTCGTTATTGCCTAAGTACTATTTAGCAGCATTTTACACTACAACAATTCGCTAACTTTTACTAGTTTTAGGGAAAAAATTATCGCCAAAGGTATTTATTTTTGTTGTTTGGCATTTTTATTTGCTGGCATTGTTTCAGATAGAAAACAACAGCCTAATCCATACAATCGGGAATGAAAAGGGGGTTAAAATCTTTATGTTCAAACTTTCGTAGGAAAAATAAAAGTGGCAATTTGAAGTTTTCTTTTTATTCGATTTTTTAATGTCGGTGGGCCCATGAAACACAAAATAAAGTTGGTGTTGCCTCAAACTGGGTTTCGCCCATTGGTAAAGAAATCGCTTCGCAGAGGCAGCCGCACTACTACCAGGGATGATTCCTGATTGCTCATCCCCCAGGGGTATGTGCCCAACCCTCTATCCCATCCTAAAAACAATTGCCACACCTAATAAGGGGTGTGCCCAAATTGGGGAGATCTAAATCCCTGTGAGTACCAAATCATGTATTGCACAATTATCCGGGGAAATGCTCTTCGCCCGTGTTACACACGAGCTTTCACTGTATTATTATTTTAGTGACGAGTCTTCCCAATCATGTTAAAAATTAACAGATGGTGATAAGGAATATAAATATATGGATGATTACTGGGACTCTATAAATATCATATTGTTAGGTACAGCAGGACACAGGTAGACCTGTATACCAAATGTATGGTTTCGAAGAAAATATCATTTAAAATGCTTTTGATGGACCAAAATAAACTTTGTTATACATTGACCATCTTTTCGAATGAAAGAGCAACAACAATACCAGTATATTCTTAGCACACTTACATACACTCTACTCTTGACAGTTTTCTCCCTGTCCTTTAAAATCGGTGTTTCCCCTTGTTGGGGATTTCCATTTTGTGTGGAATGCATACACTGACTGTATTTTTCGAATAAAGGAGGAACTTTAGTATATTTATAGCATGCTTTAAGGACTCGAGGTCCGGGATCCCGGAACATACCTTTGTTTTTTGTTTGATAAAATAAAGATTTACTTGGCCGTTATACCTCGACCGCTACATGAAGCGCCAAATACATATTCAATCCCATTTAAAGGTATCTTTTGCGGACAGCGGCTGAATTCTGTTGAAGGAATGCTTCACTCAATTCAAATACTTTCCAGTTGTAAAGCTTTTTATCTAACAACAATGTTCCATGTTATTTGACGCAGTCATGAAATTTGAAAAAAATCACCGTGCATTTGTAGCACGGGAAAGATTTCCAAAATTTGATTAATTTTGCCTTCGTTTCAAAGTTACGTTCTATTAGTTGAAGGGGTCGCGTTTTTCGGATTTATTTGAATTATTGGATTTTGAACTATCATAAAAAAAGTAAAAATCTTTCAATATGGAAGCACGATTTGTTTGGAAGTATATTGTAAGAATCTGAAATTGTTATTTGAGAAGTTCAGAAATTATTAGAGACCGACAATTTTTCACAAACCGCTTCAAATAATTCGGTTATATCAATCCGAATCAATTATTACAAAATTATAATTCCCTGGATGAAAAGTTGAGAAAATAGATTTATCTCGTTTTAGTGAGTTAATTTATTGCAGTTTAAATGAGCAAAACTAAGCCGGTATCCAAACTCTAGGGAACTTGGAGCCTTAAGGCAAAGTGTCGTCAATAAATACATGAATGGGCAAGTTGCCAATTTTATATAAACGAGATTGTGACAAGGTTATACCTTATTATATACCATGAATGTAATATGCATGAATACATGTTTGAAGTTCTTACCACCGGGCAGACAGAACACGTACTGCTCTACTTATCAAAAAGTACCTTTCGTTCCGCTCTGTTGGAAAATATAGTAGTATGCATGTACACGCATGTTTCTTGTGAAATTATCTGGCGCCCTGACAACAATTGTGCTATTAGTAGTTGCTACAACGCGCCATTAAAATACAACCCGGTATGATACATGCAAATACGAAATAATCCCCATTAACAAACATATACATTATTAAATACACTGTAAACTGAGGTGTTCAACTATTGAACGTCTAAATTGTACCACTTATTGAACGCGTAAATTTTGTTCAAATTGTTAACTTCCATGTGTTCAAGTTTGAACTTTAGCATTCAAACCATTAACGCAGGTATTCAAATGCAGAACGCATTTTGAATACATGTGTCACACGCATTCAAAGTTTGAACAATAGCATTCTAAACTCCAACATAAGTGTTCGCAACTTCAACACGCGTATTCAATCTTGAACGCTCTCAGAACGCATCGGCGTCCGATTTATTTACAGTGTAGGCATGGCGTTTCAATAATAGTCGTCGGGATTGGAGTAATCTAATATTCAATATATTGTCATTAATGAATTAATCAATATCAACAGTATAACATATCTTTTCCCTAATACCAGCGTATAGGACACAACCTTAGATCTTTTATAATGACGAGTGGTCATTCTCCCCCATAGCTCATTCACCCCCATGGGTTCATTCACTGCACAGCGGGTCGCATCGGTTAGTTTATAGGGATAGGGAGATCGCGTGCCCTTTCTATACTTCTCATCGCGCATGCGCAGTCGACCCATTCTACTGTAGGGTGCAATCCTGGCCCATGAAATCTCAGGTAGCGAAAACCCCAGGTCTCTCGCCTCACCCTATCCCGCGCCACACCTATAGGGATAGGGAGATCGCATGCCCTTTCTATACTACTACTCATCGCGCATGCGCAGTCGATCCATTCTACTGTAGGGTGCAAGCCTGGCCCATGAAATCTCAGGTAGCGGAAACCAGGTGTCTCCCCCCACCCTATCCCGCGCCACACCTATGCGACCCGCTGTGCAGTGAGTAAAGCGGAGGAGAAGGAGGAGGAGTAGGACACGGCACGGATTATACTAGGGAGAAGAAGGAGGAGTATAGCACACGCCCCGGATTATACTAGGGAGATGACTCGCGCACTTGGACGAAGTGTCCCAGTATGCTTCATTATGGTTCACCGAATGCTATCAGTGCGATTTAAAAGTGAATTTCTAGGGGGAAAAAATTCTTTCAAGCTACTATATGCTTCGTTTGTCGATGTAAATCATAAGCGGAATCTACGTTTTAAGGACGACAAACAACACATGATTTGGATCACATGAGTAATTATCACACGATATCACAATACCACTGTTGTAAGATAAGGGATAATGAGACGGAAATGACAATTTTATCAACCATGCCACACGTTCATTCGACTTGGCGCTATACGAAAGGAAGTTCCAGGCGTTGTCTAACCAATGCTCTCATACTTGACTGCGTCATTGGAACCCAACTCGGCGATCATCCTGATTTCCCTATAATTCTTTTCTTCGTTTTTACCCCTCGGGCAGATTCTGCCCGAGCGGGATTGTCGTTGCCTCCGTCGTCTGTCCGTCCGTCCGTCCGCCTGTCCGTCTGATCATTGTAAACACATTATCTCAAAAAGTCCTTCACTTACAACAATGAAACTTCATACAGTTGTTTAATACAGCCAGTACCAGAAGCCTATTGAAAGTCGGTGCCATTGGATGTGTTTTTCAGGAGTTATGCCCCTTTATACATGTCTGTCTGTTTTTATCCTTGTAAACACATTATCTCAAAAAGTCCTTCACTCACAACAATGAAACTTCATACAGTTGTTTAATGCAGCTAGTACCAGAAGCCTATTCAAAGTCGGTGTAATCGGATGTGTTTTTCAGGAGTTATGCCCCTTTATACATGTCTGTTGGTCCATATCCTTGTAAACACATTATCTCAAAAAGTCCTTCACTCACAACAATGAAACTTCATACAGTTGTTTAATACAACCAGTACCAGAAGCCTATTGAAAGTCGGTGCCATTGGATGTGTTTTTCAGGAGTTATGCCCCTTTATACATGTCTGTCTGTTTTTATCCTTGTAAACACATTATCTCAAAAAGTCCTTCACTCACGACAATGAAACTTCATACAGTTGTTTAATACAGCCAGTACCAGAAGCCTATTGAAAGTCGGTGTAATCGGATGTGTTTTTCAGGAGTTCACACAAACTTGTGTGGATTGCTGTGAATAGAGTAATCGTTCGACTACATCTACTATAGGTAATCACTGCTCTATTGCTATATTGTTTTGTCTGTCTATGATCTATATCATACAGGTAAAATTATGCCCACCCCAAATATGTGAGTTGTTGGGGTCAGAAACATTATTTCCACAATTGCTCTAGGCCCGGCCCGAGGGGTCCCGATGGCGACAGCCTACTTTTTTGTATGGTGAAAAGAACGGAAAATGAATCCAGTTATCGGTCAGACCAATTGCTAATTCGCATGTCAATTTAAGTTAATGATTTTAAGAAGGGTAGAGGGTTCTGTTAACTCTTCATTGAAAGACCCTACGTTCAGTTAGTCAAAACTACAATACAGGAAACCATAAAGGAATATCTATAAAATAGAGAGGCTGAAACTGGAGTAGTGACTTTCCATATTTTCAATTATATTGTTGAACGTCGGAGGTGAAAACTTTTCATATTCAAGTCATAATAAAGAGTTAAAGAGGAAAACTAATTAAAAGGGAAAATATTTGAATTTAAGTTTTGGAATTCAATTCCGTAATTATGGCATTGAAACAAGCTGCAAACTGTTTGAAAATTAGCGATTTCATTCCTCCAAATATTGTCCCATCGATAAAAATGCAAACAGGTTGTTGGTCTGTAAAGACCAGTGTGAATATCAAAGAGGAGACCAATCTAAGCATGGAACAGGACTCCATAGAGTGGCGAATGATTACCCGATCAGTGAGCAACATTATTGGCATGCAACTTGAAATGGTTCCAGTATCGTATAAACAATATAATTTTGACTATGTCGGATATGTTTGCTATACTTGAATACATGCGTAATGCTATATAAGACACTTTGGAGACGCAAACTCATAATATGTTCTATATTTGTGGAAATGCTCTCTTGTGTATTTGTACACAGTTTATCTTTAGCTTTGCAAACGGTTATCAGCCAGAACTCTGCAACATCATATTGTCGCCGTACTAAAGGTCAGAAACCACTAAATAGTCGCCACTTAATATGCACATCTTGAGAAAAACTAAATTCCCTAATATTCGCCGCCACATATGACCCACCACATCAGATAGCCTGGTCTTTTCGCTCAAACATATAAGAAAAGGATGTGTTCGTTTTAGATGGATATTTTTCCCTTCAGAGTCGCTCTCTGCTGCTCTATTGTCTCGCTCCGAGCCGGCCGGTAAATTGTGACGTAATGCTCAGGCATTCCCCAACTCTTTGTCAGACAGGCGAGGCCAGTCCAATGGGAAATTCTGGTTCATGTTCTCATATGGTTACCATTGACACATATTGGCACATGCATAATCAACTGGGAAAGCAAGCGTCGTCACTTGTTGATGGTCATTTCCTTAATAAAGGCCTTGATATATAAGACAAGTTTAACCTTATAACTTTTCAATTCATAGTTACAACTTTCCGCTGCCCTAACACGAAATTATATATGTGTAACAATTAATTTTTTGCTCTGCTGGATCGTCAGAATATTCAAATACTGACTGTGTGTGGAGTTGTTTGTGTGCAATTCTATTGACGAATTATAATAAAATAAGAGATTATGTGCGTTAGGGGTTCGCTGTCTTTATTTCACTTTAAAGTCCAAAATGATGAAGATGGGAGAAAAAGGAAAAAATGAAGAGAAATAATTTCGGGGATTTGGGGATTCGAACCAAAATGTTGGTGTTCTTTTAATCGTCAGTCCGACACTGTAACCATTCGGCCAAGCAGCTGTTACAATTATCAAAATGAGGAATCATGTGCCGAATGGCGGTGAACTACACCCTTTCAGAGCATTACAAGCGTTTTGGCATATTTCAATATCATGAAAATATGACACCTTTAACCAAAACGATTCTTCAGTATCATTTTGGATCAAACCCACCGCATGTCGATATGTAAGACTCGTTTTGGTTAAAGGTGTCATATTCTGAAAGATACACTAGTGCGTTCCAGAATTAACTATTGAATATTCAGTAGATAGATGGCGCTGCGGATTATGTGTGTATTATCCGGGGACTTTAGGTGTTAGCCGCCATTTGCAATTTCAGTCTGTGCTATCTATTCAAACAGTTCAGACGCTTTTTATCCATGTCTTTTATTGTATGAGTTGACCACTGGTGTTTTATAGTTTTTATCGTTCTACGGAACTTCATTTTTTTCTGTTTTATCTCTATTTTGCAATGGTTGCTCTTCCTCTTCACACCCTTCCATTTAAAAGTAAACACGCAAATTATGATGCTTGACTGATGCTGATCTTGGTGACTTTGCGCCTGCACATATGTGGTTATTGTCGCCACCTTGTCAAGGAAATGCCTGTATATCAGGGCTACCATTATATAAACACATCAGCGCTTTCTATTCAGGCAGCTGCAATAGATTACCTCCTTCGGGACTACCACAGTCTTGTTGAACACTTCCGCTTTTTGGCAAAATAGCTCATTGGCGGCTGTCTTCTTTAGGGCAGCACCTTTGTCAATGCCATACGACCAGTTTACTATGTTACATCCCAGAATGGCATGCACGAACGACATGGTTCCATTCCCAGCATCGTCTGTGTCTTCTTGACAGTCCAAATTCTCCGTTTCCCTGCATTCTGTATTAGATCTGACTGAAGGTATATGTCATTGTCATCCACGTGTGCATGATAACAGAGCAGAACAGATCGGTATCGTCACCAGTCAGTACAGTTTTGACGATTTCAGCGTCAACGGTTACTTTTTTGTGAAACATCCCACCCTTCTAACTGGTCTCTTACAAGGGTAATGGACTGCTTCTTGTTGACATTGTAAATTTGATATGAAAACGGAGAGTTTGTAATGTCAAGAACGGAAATCTGCACTAATTTGTTGTTTGTGCGTGCCATTCTGGGTCGTGACACAGTATCCCGACCATGTGGCAATGACAATGGTGCTGCCCTAAAGAAGACACTGGCCAATTAGCTATTCCGCCAACAAACAAGTGTTCAGCCAGACCGTGTGAGTTCCCACGGAGGTAATCTGTTGCAGCTGGGTAGAATGCGCTTGTGTGTCCACACAATCGTACCCAGATGAAGGACTTGACTTGAGGGGAATATCATTCATTGCAGCCATGTGAATGGGGGTGGACAATTCGAGAGGACAGCTTCTCTCTGCGAAAACTGATATGCAGCTGGCTCCATTGGCGTTCATTGGGGGTATCCGGTGCAACTGCCAAAATGATTGCAGCTGAAGCAGATGCGTATGTAAGAAGCATGACCTTGATTGTTCAAGTGTATGTGGAGAACTACACAGAGGACTGAGGACTGAGCTCTGCAAACTCATCAAACTCAGACCTCGAAAATGACAGCGACGAAGACTGGTATTGAGATTGGTAGAGCTGTGAAACCTTCCTCAATATATGGGAGTATTCATAAGGACTAACAATAAAAGACATCAACTATCGAAAATCCGTACGAGAAGTGACTTCCGATAACAATATGTTACTGGAAACTAGAATGATTAATTATACGTGGTTAATGTTTTGTTCGTGGTGGAACGTCAATGTTGCCTATAATCAAGGCTATTATTTGTTTGATAATGAAATCATACCTTAGGATCTGCATAATTATTCTTCTTTCAGCAACAACATTTATGTTACACACAACAGGGATGGATCTTTGTTGTTTGGCAGAGAGTCGCTATATAGCTGAAATATTGCTGAAAGCAACGTTGAATCTAATTTCTATGTATCTCTCTCTCTCACCTGATTGGCAAAAGCTGCATTTTTCAGCAAGGCACAACCACTGTTGAATGTTGGATCTGACGCTTGCTTCATTTTTGTGATAATCGATTGATATCTCTGGAGTGGATTTGCCGAAATATTTTCCGTGACAGTTACCGAAATACAATATATCTCAGATTGTCAGTTCATTTATTTGGGAGAGAATTCTCTTCCGGATAATGCTAATGGCAGTAATATCAACTGACTAGATATGACCATGTATAATTATATAGCCTGATGCTGAACTATCGTTTTTGCTATCTACGTTTATGAGCAAAACCATTGGGAATACAACTATTTTCACCAACATGGCATGCTGTATCCTAGATCATCAAGTATTAAATAGATTTCTGGATGATAAACTCTCTTTATTCACACACAAACCAATATTCTTCCTTGAATTAATGTATGTCAGGCATAATGATCTCTTATCCATTATAAGAGGGGTATGTTTTTTTCAAAAAGGTTGTAACTACAAGAAATAGATCTTGGTAGACTTTTAGTATGTTGTTCTGGAGACCTATTAGAAAAGCATAGCAGGGAATACAATTCTGTTGCAGTTTTGTTATGGGTCGAACCACAGTTTGCCTGGACACTAAAAACTATCATCAACAGCTAAATTTCAGCTATCTGACGGGAAAACTAAAATATACGCTTGATTATCAGCTTACTCAATCCACAGGGGCTCGTTACCGTTATTAATTGGTTAATTAGGTTGATTACAAGAGGGTCCAGGTAGGGAATAAATACTCCATCTATTCCCTACCTCGACCCCCCCCCCCCCCTGTGATCAGCCTAATTAACCAATTAACAACGGTAACGAGCCCCTGTGACTCA
Organism: Hanleya hanleyi; assembly: GCA_036873755.1. Taxonomy (NCBI): domain Eukaryota; kingdom Metazoa; phylum Mollusca; class Polyplacophora; order Lepidopleurida; family Hanleyidae; genus Hanleya; species Hanleya hanleyi. The sequence continues at coordinate 85,624 of JAVTVY010052391.1, forward strand.
ATCTGTGGATTTGAGGTTTTCTCCTATTTTTTTGGCCCTTAACTCAGTTCCTAAAAATCGGCATGACGAAGGTCCCATTTTTTTTTGGTCTAATTTTAATGCGGTAAAATATTAGCAATGAAAACGAATGTTCTAGGATAGCATTTTCAATGTACATTTTTGACTGAACCCCCAAAAATCCCATTCCAACCCATGTTATTGCTTTTTATTTTCTCTCATTCATTCCAACATGATTGATGAAAAACAACATGGTCAAATGCTCGTTTATTGAGTACGGTAGTTCTTCGATATTCGGCTGTTATTCAAGGGACTTTACCATCAACTTTTTGCATGTAAAATGTAACGAACCACGCAAAAAACATCTATTTTTACATATTGATGTCCGTGCAGAGAACAGCATCAGGACATTTAGCACAATGTTATCATAACGGATTTATAACACTATCGTGCTACCATGATTCATGTAAACATGTGTACATGTATGTATTTTGCGGAAGTTTGCACACTGCGGTGACATATGTAACACAATATAATATCCGCCCATTCGGCATGTTCAGCCATAAAAGTGTTACTTGGTGCAGTATTCAATGGCCGTGTATGCAACCTTTACATACCGTGTAAAATATAGGGATAAAAACATCAATACAAACGCAGTATATACATTCTCTTTGTTCATTCATGAAAGGGCTGTTTCTCAATCGGAAAAGTAGGACGGGAATTCCCCATATGGGAAATCTGCAAATAAGTAAATTAATGAATCTATCCCCATAGAAACGGAATAATAATAGTAGAATAAACGTCATAGTTTTTTTCCGTCTGAAAGTTTATTTCTGTCGCTGACATGATATGTCGGAAAACTTTTGTGGTCGTGGAAACTTATTTTTACCTCGGGTCTTTCATCGATCGATTTCGCTATTCTGTATAACAGAAATGTATAATAAAAATCATAACTGTGCGATTACGAGCCAGCAAGCACAGGGGCTAGCTACCGTTGTTGATTGTCCTGAAACCTGGTGACGTAGGCCCCCTACATCCATAACAATAAAATCCTACTTCTAACCCTTGATGCAATGCAGGCCCCAAAATCCATGACAATTAAATGGCTGTTGGGGATATTAAAACAATTCAAATAGCCTGTCACCTACCTCATGTAACATGACATCAACTTAATTGGTAGCGCGGGGTCCTGGACAGCTGGCAGAGTCGAAAAGCATGCTTCAAATAGGTGTATCAGGTTACATTTTAGACTTCACACCTTGTGGCGCATGTACTTTTCGTTGAAAGTTTAATTTGCTTCGTGTTACATGTAATAAGCGATGTTAGATTTCTGGATAAGCGTTCACGTGTCATGCACATGATTGTTAGAGATATAATACGTCATCAGGGTTTGGAACCATTGGTTAATTAGGCTGACTATAGGGGGTGGGGTGTCGAGGTAGGGAATACATTAATTAGGTTGATTATGGGAGCGTGGGGGGGGGGGTGGTATCGAGCTAGGGAATACATACCTGGACCCCCTATAATTAACCTAATTAACCAATAACAACGGTAACGAGCCCCTGTGCCAGCAAGCATACTGATTGGGTCCCAAAGTGAACAAATCCCATGTAGTAGATTGTAACAGTTCATAGTAATACAGGTTTTGCCTAATGTGGTGTTCACACCGGCGGCCCCTATGGTGTTTGAGCATGATCAAAATCTGTCACCACAATGGGAGTTCACTCACAGCACAAGGGCAAGGTTAAGTAGGGATTTTTGTGAACTGTAAAAAGGCTGAATTTTCCTTCGGCATTATGGTCTATATACCTATGATATATATATAGTGACGGTTGAGAATAATAATACTTTGAGGTGGGGTATAATTTGGCATATCAATATGTTCATGAATAAACAGTGTACCTTCTTTCGGCAGTAAATCATTCAGTCCAAACACAATATGGGCTATTCTTGTTCGAACGGATACTATATGGGACACACCTTTTTCAAATACACACTTAAAACTAAAGTGTTGAAACTTACTCATAAAGTGTTGAACTAACCCTTTAAGCGTGTCCCCATGGACTGCTCTTTAAGTGTTGTCCCTGTGGACACACTTAAAGGATTATTTCAACACTTCACGAGTAAGTTTCAACATTTTAGTTTTAAGAGTTTCAACATTTTAATTTTAAGCGTGTACCGCCTAAAACAGCTATTTTCATTTTTTTCAAAAGGATCCAAAGACTGTTGATATTTTCATCCCCACCCTCTGACAAGCCACGCAGAAATGGGATAGCCATAAGGATGCATTAACCTATAGCTGTCTCTTTGATCCTGACATCGTTAAGGCATGATATATTTACATGAGGTCCAATGTGCGCATAAAGCCAGACATCACCGCAGGCTGTTTTGATGAGACCATATACTCGTAATAGGATTATCTCTCATAGTCTGTATTCAGTAACCATGACAACGGCATATCGACAGACAATAAGATATCCTCTATGTAAATGTCAAGTTCTCCTACATAAATGTCAGACAACTCTCTGATTTATATTTTAAAGACCATTCCATGTTCTGATCTATATATCTATAGTCTATTTACTCCAAATCGGTTTGTGTGTTCTAAACAAAATTTCTGGAGATACCGGCATATGACCGGACCAACAACACAGACTGCGTCAAACAGAGGACCTCAGAATAAAAGAGAAAGATATAATTATAAAAGTCGAAATGGACAAAAATACGATTTTTTTCTCCCCAAAGACGTTTGGCGGACGATAAACTAAATAAGTACATCCAGTATTCGGACTTTATTGTTCATTTTCGTAGGACTTTTACAAAGGCGGTACTAAGACCGACTTTTCACCATGTGACTTTAATACACAACACTAATGCCCCAAAGGGGTCGAATTATTTGTATTAATTATAAAACAAAGCCAAGGCTATAAACTGTGCTAAGTTTTAACATGTTGTGGTCACGTGACCATGTTTGGCCTGGTAACCGCGACTATATATGCTCGTTTGAATGTAATATTTACTTGTAGAAGAACATCCAAAGATGTGAAAACGTTTCAAGTATAATACAGTATCGGAAACCCCATCATGCTATCTTTGTATAGTTATTTATTTATATACTCTATCGTATATGGACGAAAACAGAAATCAACGCATAAAGCAGTTTATGTTTATCAATTTTTGATATATTTTTTTTATTTTCGTAATCCGTACACATTCGCGCATATGCCAACAAGAAATAGAAGTAAAGCCATAAACAGATTAGAGGCTATTACCCCCTATCTGGCCTGTGCAATTTGTGATCTTTCCATGCCTGGAAAGAAGCGGGGGTGGCATTTCGGCCCTCCAAAATATTGTTCTTATACCTAGAGCTAGTGAGCTGAGACTTACCGCACTATACCCCTGGGTCAAGCTCTACCAGAAAATGTCAAAAAACCAACATGGCCGCCATAATGACGTAACAATGACGTCGTTAAGCATCTTTTGAGTGATTTTTCGAATTTTTTGTTTGTGTCTTTTCTCCGCAAAAACTACATGATAAATTAGTAAATATTAATCTGATGTGTGAAGTAGAATAGCTTTTCCCCACTTTTTCTCGCAGACAAATGAAATGCATGAATTTTGAAGAAAATGACGAAAATATCACTTTCCTGGTACCCAACATTGACGCCATTTTGAATTTACCCATGATTCTCAGCTGAGGCGGTTATGTATTTGCATAACCGCCTTAGCTCAAAATTACCGCAATATAACAAACTACAAAGTCACGGACTGTCGTTCCGGAGTCCCGTGGGGCTTCCGGGGATTGACATGGGATGTCATCGTGCACACCGCATGTCATGGTAAGAATAGGCCTCAGCTCCCCAGACAGTTTGTCGTGAGTGGCGACTGAGGCACCCGTAGGGTTCCCGAGTGTGAAAAGGAATAGGACCCCTCCCGTGTGGTTCCCGGGTTTGAAAAGGAATAGGACCTTTCGTTAAATCATATTCACTCACTCACTCACTCACTCACTTGTCGTTCCGGAGATAGGATAAAAAGTTTGGTAAAGGGAGAGGCTATATTGCGGGTGTGTGTTGAGTACTAGTATTATCCACAGGGGCTCGTTACCGTTGGTAATTGGTTAAATAGGTTGATTATAGGGGGCGGGGGGTCGAGGTCGTATTACCGACCTCGACCCCCCGCCCCCTATAATCAACCTATTTAACCAATTACCAACGGTAACGAGCCCCTGTGGTATTATCATTCATTTTTGTCCGGCTGTCAGCACTTCTACTCAGGACCCGAGATTTCGATCTAGTTTTCCCCGGCTGTGGGGAATTGAGGCATTTGTTTTTCTGTGAGAAATTCCAAGCGGTTTGAATCCTTGCAAAACAAATGCATATAGCTACATTCCTCATTGTCAGTAGTAACGTGTAACCGGACTGATGTATACCGATAAACAGGACAAGTCAAACAATATCCATTAACATTCTTCCCAGACCAGCACATACCGAGACACCTCATCATATCCAGTAGCGTGTTGAACGTGATTAATTCATTTCAATGCAGAACCTTGGCTACCAGGTTACTTCCCTCCCGAATTTACCGGGATGGGGGCTGGGTCGGGTCGTTCCGATAAATTGCAGTGTTGAACTGCCGAAGTATATAATGATTTTATGAAGAGACACATCTGTTATTTTATTCCGGATTGAGTTCAAGTTGGGCATAAACAAAACGAGTTAGGTTAATTTAATGTCCTTCATAAAGGTCACTACACTACCGTTATATTTTTTAGTTGGCAGTGTGCCAAAGACGTGTCCCTCCATCTCCTGAACCAGTCTCTGCATGCAAAGCCGTATTGCTATGCTCCAATTATAACGACAAGCGTAAAACTCGTCCTTCGGACGGGGAAAGAACACTGCAGAATATAAGCGTATCTATGTATTCAGAAACTTAGAATATCCACTTCACTATTTCCAATCGTTCTAATCTTATACATATAGAAGCGGAATGTAATTGGTGGAGGGTGATTCCTGGATTACCGAATAATGTTTGATGAAGTTTGATAAACAATACCCATTAACACAATGTTCATCGATAGTGACATATGCAATATATGTCAAAATATGACATTTTTTCTTCAAATAAATATTCCCATTTATTTACATGCCTAAGTTTTTTAAACATAGTTTGATAACATTAATATACATGTTGGCTTATTTTCGTATGTGTGAAATAATTACGCAGAACGTCTATCTGCGTTTATACGTCTTTTAATGAATGATTTGAATGGTAGAAAATCGGACCAAATTTTTTTTTCAGACCAGGTCTCCACGGATCCCATTGGGCGTTGGGTGCGCTTTTTCATCACCCCCATCACGATCCCGAAGATATCCTGGCAAAGTTCATGAATTTTCAACCAAAACCGTGGCTGTCCAATGACGACATAAAAACCTACGCAGGTTCTAACATGTATGTTTCGTGTCCCCGGCCCACATTGGGGATTAAGAATGTCCGCTGCTGGTAAATCAAAGTAATTAATTTTTTACCTTTCCGTACAATGGCAACTTCACACTCAGTATCAACACTTTATGCGAACAAGGTCGAAAGGCAATGTTTAGTCTAATTAGTAAATGTACATGTAGGACTCATAAGCTACCCATCAATATACAGTTGGACTTGTTTGATTTACTGGTTACGCCAATATTGTTGTATAATTGTGAAATCTGGGGTTATTGTAAGATTGATCTAATTGAGAAGGTTTATTTGTGTTATTGTAAGCATATTTTAGGTTTAAAAACCTCCACCCCGTCTTGTATGGTTTATGGAGAACTTGGTAAATACCTCCTTAATATTACAGTCAAATGCAGAATGGTTAATTACTGGTGTAAACTTTGGAGTAATAAGGAATCCAAATTGAGCAGTAAAATGTATAGAGTTATGTACAATTTAAATAGAGAGGGTAATTACTCGTCACCATGGATACTCCATGTTAAGAATATTTTAGACAGTTGTGAAATGTCAAACATATGGTATACATATAATAATTTCGATCCAAAATGGATACAAAATGCGGTAAAGTTGAAACTACAAGATCAGTATAGACAAGACTGGAAAAGTACTTTATTTGAAAGCCCAAAATGTTACTTATACCGATTGTTTAAATCTGATTTTTGTTTTGAGGGTTATTTTAACTATTTATCTGCACGAGATTACATAACTCTTTGTAAATTTCGTACTGTAAATCACTGTTCGCCAATTGAGACAGGAAGATATACAAATATTGCTAGGGATATGAGAGTATGTAAATTGTACAACACCGGTCAAGTGGGAGATGAATTTCATTTTTTAATAGAATGCCCAACTCTAATTGAAAAACGGAAGGAACTTATACCGGCATATTATACTAGACATCAAGACATTAACCATTTCATAGCTCTGCTACATGGAAACAAAAGGACAGTTTTAAAGTTAGTTAAATTTATAAGACATTGTATGCAGTTATTTTGATAGTTACCCGCCATGTAAATTCATGTACAGTTATGATGGTTGTGCTCCATGCTTTTGTAAAGCTTTTGAGCAAATAAATTATGATGATGATGTATTCATAATTGTGTAATATGAGGAAAACAAAGAAACACAAGCAGCCAGAGGATGCTAGGTCCCCCGCCAAAATGGCAGCAATATTTATAAGCGCTGTCGGTTTCAGAAGATATTCATGAGGATGGCAACAGCTACTTCACAGGCGTAAGAAGCAGAGGGGTCTTTCCACCTTCCCAGGTTTTGAGATCAACTCCGAATGGCTGACTGAATGTTGATTGCTACTGTAATATATTTTCTTTACCATGTAGCATGAAAATTATGTAACCGAAATGCAACCCCAAGAGACAACTCATGGCATATTATCTGCAAACTAAATTTGACAAGAATATGAAGGCATCCTCAACCTATTGCCCAGAAACCAAATTTAGACTTTGCCACAAGGAGTCACCACCTGTAGGTGCAAGCAGGCAAAACACAATCCCAAATGACATCTCATGTCATGGTATCGGCATATGAACTTTGAGACTCTGAAGAGGGGTCCTCAAGTTATTGCCGGTACTAGATGCCCACCGGTGTTCATGTTATTTGGGGCGGGTCACATATGAATACAAAATTTGAGAATAATCTGATGAGCAGTTGCCAAATTATTGCCTGGAAACAAATTTTTCCCATCAGGAGACGCCACCTGTAGGCAGAAGCGAGAAAAATACAATCCCAAGGAGCATGGTATCGTGGGCACATCTGCATACCAAATTTGAGAAGAATCCGATGAGGGTCCTCAAGTTATTGCCCAGAAACCAAATTTAGATTTTGACACCAGGTGACGCCACCTCTAGGCGCAAGTCAGTGAAATGCATTATCAAGCGACATCTTATGTCACGGTACATTCATACAAAATTTGAGAAGAATCCGATGGTCAGTTCTCAAGTTATTACCCGGAAACGAATTTGTGATGTTGCCACCAGGTGGCACCACCTGTGAGCGAAAGGCAATCCCAAGCAACAGCTCCTGGCATGGTAAATGCATGCCAAATTTGAGAAGAATCCGATGAGCCGCAACGTTTCTCATGTTACCCACAAAGGTACATATGTAGGATATTTCAAAGAAATTCGACCAAGTGTTTCTAAGTTATCACTTGCAGCATGGAATAATGGAATGAACTCTAGTGGCGCCACCTCCGGGTGGATTTTGCTGAAACGCATCACCAACGGTGTTTTGTCGCAGGGAATGCATTTACCAAGTTTCGAAGAAATCCGACAAATTGTTCGAAAGTTATCGCTCGCGAAGGATTTGAACAAACATGAACGGATATGCATTAAAGATTGGAACAAGACCCAGTGGCGCCACCTACAGGCGGATCTTGCTGAAACGTAATACCAGCGACGTCTTGTCGCAAAGAATGCAGATGCCAAATTTCGGAGGAATCCGACATAGCATTTAGGAGTTATCGCTTACGCAGTATTTGCACGGACATGCACTAAATATTGGAACAAGACCCAGTGGTGCCACCTACAGGCGGATCTTGCTGAAACGTAATACCAACAGACGTCTTGTCGCAAAGAATGCAGATGCCAAATTTCGGAGGAATCCGACAAAGCATTTAGGAGTTATCGCTTATGAAGCATTTGCACGAGCATCCACGGACATGCACTAAAGATTGGAACAAGACCCAGTGGCGCCACCTACAGACGGATCTTGCTGAAACGTAATACCAACAGACGTCTTGTCGCAAAGAATGCAGATGCCAAATTTCGGAGGAATCCGACAAAGCATTTAGGAGTTATCGCTTACGAAGTATTTGCACGGACATGCCTATGCAAGATTGGAACAAGACCCAGTGGTGCCACCTACAGGCGGATCTTGCTGAAACGTAATACCAAGAGACGTCTTGTCGAAAAGAATGCAGATGCCAAATTTCGGAGGAATCCGACAAAGCATTTAGAAGTTATTGCTTACGAAGTATTTGCACGGATATGTCCGTGCATGCACGGACACATAGAAGCAAGACCCCAGTGGCGCCACCTACAGGCGGATCTTGCTGAAACGTAATACCAGCGACGTCTTGTCGCAAAGAATGCAGATGCCAAATTTCGGAGGAATCCGACATAGCATTTAGGAGTTATCGCTTACGCAGTATTTGCACGGACATGCACTAAATATTGGAACAAGACCCAGTGATGCCACCTACAGGCGGATCTTGCTGAAACGTAATACCAACAGACGTCTTGTCGCAAAGAATGCAGATGCCAAGTTTCGGAGGAATCCGACAAAGCATTTAGGAGTTATCGCTTATGAAGCATTTTCACGAGCATCCACGGACATGCACTAAAGATTGGAACAAGACCCAGTGGCGCCACCTACAGACGGATCTTGCTGAAACGTAATACCAACAGACGTCTTGTCGCAAAGAATGCAGATGCCAAATTTCGGAGGAATCCGACAAAGCATTTAGGAGTTATCACTTACGAAGTATTTGCACGGACATGCACTAAAGATTGGAACAAGACCCAGTGGTGCCACCTACAGGCGGATCTTGCTGAAATGTAATACCAAGAGACGTCTTGTCGAAAAGAATGCAGATGCCAAATTTCGGAGGAATCCGACAAAGCATTTAGAAGTTATTGCTTACGAAGTATTTGCACGGACATGCACGGACACATAGAACCAAGAACCATTTTAAAGTCCCCGGCCGCGTTGCGGCGGGGGACAAAAATAGGTTGGTGCGCATTTTTTAGCTGTAGGCAACATTAAGCGGACAGACCCATGCTCCATTTGATAACCCAGAAAACATAGGGAATAGCCCTAGTTTTGAAATATATTCATGAAAAGTTCATATAATTAGTATTTAACTTTTTCTTATATTCTAACTGTTTGCAGATAATCACAATGTCTATCAAAATTTATCAAATTGTATGGATGTTGCTGCGCAAAATTCTCAGCTGGAAGGCCTTTGAAGAAAATCCCTATCTCTTAACCTAGAGAAGGGAGATAACTCAATACGACAAACAAGCAAAATGGCCACCAGAGCCAAAAATCACCAGCGGACATTCTTAACTGCCCCTTTTTTTATTTGCTTTATGTCATTTTTCTCGAACTCCCCCCCCCACTTCCCCCCAAGAAATCCCCGACCCCCAATAGGCGTGGAATGTCCCTTTCTGTTTTTATTCTTTTAGGTAATTAATTAACCCCAATAATATCAGGTCGAGTTTCATGGCCTTTTTCGACCGAAACTGTGGTTGTAAGGTGGACACCAACAAACAGAGACTGTTTCGTGCATTATAGTTAGAACTCGTATTACCAGGGACATATTATTTACGTCCTGGTATTGTACCGCATTGCTAATTCGCTATTTTTGATACAATATACTGGGACTTGAATGTAAACATGTGAAAAGAATTCTGAAATAAACTACACATATATTATTTATATGTTTACGCCTTCCCTCCCCTATTGTATTCGTCGTCAAGTGATTTGAGGTCACCTATTTAGGAAGTTCCAGTGAGCTATTTTCGTCCAAGATCTATTAAACTTCATTCGTCAAACACTACTATTTGTATTATGTTCTGTATAATGAGAAGTTATGAGCACAATATAACAAGAGCCTAATAGGCAATAGAAGCTACGTCATTAAAACCAAATCTCAAAAGAGTCGCTGGTGTTCAGTGACCTTGGTCGGTGACCTCTATAATCTTGGTACCCGACACATTGTTTCCCTCTAATCCATCCTGACTTTTGTTTTATCCCAAGTGGCATGACCTTAGACCATTCGACCTCAATAAGATTCTTGTGTGCCATATGCCTGGGTGTATTGGGGAAGTTTGATCACAATCCATGCACATCCTTCGACTGGAGTAATAGCACTGACAATAGTTTCTTGTTTTGGGGGCCACAGTAACGTTCATCTTGACCTGTTGGTATCAATTTCAGTACCTATCTTCTAATGTCGTGTACTAGTTTTCTAATTGCGATGATTTTTTGATTTCTGGGCCGAGGTGACCTTGACCTTTGACCTCAATTGTATTTTCGAGACATCGTCTTTACCTCATCGCACTCGCATAAAATTGCGATTCTCAATAATTTTCAAGTGACAGTGACCTTGACCTTTCACCTACTGACCTCAATTTTGGTATGCGACAATTATCAGCCAAACACAATATTCAAAAGGGTGGTGAAAAACGATGCCGGCGTACTGACAAGAAGTCATATGACACCCCAAACAAATATACTGTCTGCATATTTCTAAAAACTCCACAAGAACCAAAAGTGATTCCTGTGATGATTTGTATCTCAGCCACGCTTTTATTGTAACTGTTCATGTGAACTTATTCAATGGCATGACCCTTCCAGCACCCGTTTGAGCAGTATTAGATACAAATATTTCAGAGCGATGATGTAATAGCTCTATCAAGTCATCTGTTGGAAAATGATGAACTATGTGACCGCAAGATGGTAAAAAACGGCCCAAACGAGGGAGTATTTGTTGAATGCTTACTTTACTTTATTTCCACACATGAATACATATAGAATGCAAGTTCGTATTCAGAACAAATACCTCTGATGCCCGACGCTTACCGAGCCTTTCTTTCTCCGCCAAGTTTACAAGTCATAAAACGTACAATCACAATGATTTGTACTGAGGGCAAGCCTCGAGGAGGAAACATCCACCAGCAGAATCTCACCATAATCACAACAATCAAACGCATCATTAAAGGATGGTGGAAAACGATGCAGGTCTACTGACAAGAAGTCATATGACCCCACAGACAAATGTAAAATTTGATTGCATATTTCTGAAAACATCGCAAGAACCAAGGGTGATCCCTGTGATTATTTGTATCCCAGCCACTCTTTTATTGTAGCTGGTCATGTGGACATAGTTAGTCGATGGCACGACTACACGGTCTCAAGCCGACGTGACCCACGCATTTGAGTTTGGCGTTAGAAATCTGCAAGTAACAGACGTGACTCGATTCATTTCAATTTAATGAAGTGAATACAAGTTTCAGCGGAATTTATACTTGTAATGTCCGGATATTATTATCTTTAATATTATGAAATGCTCGTTAATTATTATATACAATGTCAATGGTGAAGATTGGGATTAATTAACTCAATCCCATAACACATTAAATGTTCCGGTTTTCATTCTTTACATTTTCAGAGAGGTAAAACACTTATTTCACTTTTCGGGGACACTCGTGAATCATTGAATATGAAGCAGTTTGTTTGAAGATGAATAACTTTCACTGGATTCTCACTCGTGCTTCACTGGCGATAATGTTATTATAGTCTAGACAGATGTGAATTGTAAAACAACCTATAAAGCGACCCCTGCCCGCCGTCTCTATGCAGAAGATGAATGTTTGCAATGTAGGCTACTAGCCGCCAATTTACCTCAGGAAGTTGACGAGCAGTGAAGACCAGTATAATTTTTATGCCATTTTATGCTCGTTTGGCTGTTCTACAACTCGAAACTCTATTTCGAAGAAGACATACAGAGTATAAATACCCAAGTCATGTTCAGCTGATCTTGATTTAAGCAAGCACTCTAATACACAAGGGTCATATAACACATGCTGAATTAGCACGAGTGATTAAAAAACATGAAAATGATAGAAACCTAGGGCTGGATGGTTTCTCAGTTGAATTTTCAAATGTAATATTGAGACAGTTTATTCTTCGATACACCAGTAGTAGTTCTGTCGTTAATATTTTTTACTACTTACTCAAGTCCAAGCCTAATAAACCAAGGAAATACGGGGTCGATCACTCTGCTCAGTATAACAGACATTTTGGTCTTTGATATATGTTGGCATTGTGGGAAGTTGATGCTGGGTCAACATCGGGCCTTACAGACTAGTCGTTTGTGTTAAATGCCGTCATTTTCATCTGCCGACGATACAGCTTACCAATCCCCAGAGTTCGAGTTGTCACAGCGACACAGCTCACCAATTACCAATATACGAGTTGTCAGAGCATTTCCATCATAGCTCTCTAGATTTGTATCTAATACCGCTTATGCCAGTGCTAGGGGCCGTGTGGTCATGTCATCCAAGTTGCCACATGAACAGGTACAATAAAACCGTACCTGAGATACAACACATATCACGCATCGTTAGATTCTCTGTATGTGCTTTAGAATAGGTTAACCAGAAGACTATACTGTGAAGTCATGTGACTCTGTCAGTATGTCGGCACCTCTTCCCGCTTCCCTTATATGTGTTGTAACATGTAAACTACTCCTAATTTGCGCATAGGAACTATGATAAAGGGTAACAAAGATGTTCACGGAATAGTCACAGATAAAACATAATTCCAAGTAAGTCAATATGCTGATCGCGACGTTAACCCTATCTGGCCTGGGTTTTATAGGACCTGTTCAGGCCTGGGTTTTTTCTTACCCCTTGAGCTAGGGACTTGAAACTTACCACACTATACCCTTGGGTCAAGCACTACCAGAAAATGTAAAAACAGTCCAAGATGGCCGCTTTGATGACGTCAAAAACCGCATTTTCGAGGCGATTTTTCGGTCTGATTTTCTGAATTTTTTATTTATGCAATGTCTCCACAAAAACTGCATGATAAATTAGTAAATATTAATGTGATGTGAAATAAAATAGTTTTTGCCCACTTTTCATCGCGGAGAAGCAGATATTTTAAAGAAATTGGACGAAAACATCATTTTTCTGGTACCCCACATGGCCGCCATCTTGAATTTACCCATGATCCTCTGCTCTAAGTGTTATACAAATAGGCTCAAAATGACCCAAATATGATAAGCTATGAAGTCACGGAGTTTCAGCTCTCCGTTTTTTTGTCGTTCCGGAGATAGCGCAAAAAGTTTGGTAGGGAGGTCATTTTGAACCCCCCCCCCCACCCCAGGCCTGGTAGGGTTAAATCTCTCTCTCTCTCTCTCTCTCTCTCTCTCTCTTTCGGGAAGAAACTACCCGATACACTGGAAATTTCTACCAACATTCACAATTAATAGGAAACAGGCAAGAGCGGTCTAGTTTGGAACTATTACAGGCACAAATAGTAAACTATGTCAAGAAATGTATTCACTGCACTGGGAAATAATATTTCAACTGTGAATTACCATGATATTTGGAAGTTGAATTACCTCAACAAAGTAAAGATTTGGAAAAAACAACTAAACAGATGGCGACTTAGGAACTGGACCTTCTTGAGCATTTACTTATCCTTCTGTTTGGAACATTACAAAACCAAACCACTGGAATATACGACAAAGGAAATAAATACAGAGATCCGTAAACTTATCTCCGAAATTTGGCGCTAACTGATAATCTGAAACTATACATTTTTGATCAACCGTTAGAGCTCAAGATCAATTTTAAACGCAACAATTTTTACACACACACACATACATACATCTAACGAAGAAAGAAGTTTGGAAAAAGAAAGAGCTGTCAGCACTTTCACATGGGTCTGATAAGCATTTCTGCTTTACTAAGCTTTTTCAAACAGCATATCAGTGAAACAATATTGTGCAGTATATATAGGTCATAATGTTGACATCCTAATCCACGAGCAACACTATCCTAGCAGAGTGTCTTTAATGGGACTGAGCCCTTTTACAGACACTTTTACACACCCTCTAGAATTTGTCTTTATACAGGTAAAACTAAAGTATGCCTTCCTGTTGTATGGCAACTACAACAGGAATCCGTGTCTCAGTTTTGTCAATTTTGGTCTAGTTCTTATTCTATTGACATTTAATGAAAACTTCAAAGTTCAGGTCTGTGAGTTCAAAGTTCAGGTCTGTGAGTTGCTCGATTTTGTAAAGAAATATGCCATGAAATGTCAATAGAATGAAAACAAGACCAAAATTGATAAAACTGAGAACGGGTTGTCTTATACAGGAAATGATGATGTAAGTTACGATAAGTGGAATACCTTTTTGAAAATAGCATTTAAAAAATAGAATTTTAAATATATTTTTTTAATCCGAATATCTTCACGACCTACAGGTTTACAGTGAACAAATTTATATTCCTACGAAGTAGGCTACAGATCGCAAATTGTCCGGTAATGAGTGAGTGAGTCAGTCAGTCAGTCCATCCGAATCCTTTCGTCGGCAAAATAAAGAGAACCATTGACATTAGAACCTTGATTTTTGGCATGAACGTGCATTAGGGCATTGTTACCAGCAAGTTCTGATCTGAAATAATTCTGATTAAAATTAGATTGATAATTAACACTTAAGTACATTGTTATAGATACATACCATCCATGTGGCCTTTAACAGTATCATGTTCCTTTTATGACCATGGAGCCAGGGGACCTCCTTATCAGTGGATTTAAAAGTCATTAAGGCTTGTCCTTGGAACAAACACAGAGAGAGGCCTTATCCGAGCCTTGTGGTTTTTAACAGTGATTTATATCCAAGCCCACTGAGATAAGGCTGGTTTCTAGTCGTGCTGCTTGTCACATCAAATTACAGTGGTCACGGTGTCCTGTATAGCAGATACTATACTATTGTAGGCTGGGAGTACAAGAATGTGCGGTGTATTTTCTGTGGACTGTGTCGGCTGTACAGCCTGAATGAAGACAGCCTAGCAGAATTAGTTAAAGCTAGGTGGTTTAACGTTTATCAATGAAGAAAATCACCGATCAACCGTCATAGAATATAATGTGAAACAAGAAAACCGGAATAGTACATTCATCAGATTGCCGATGCCCAAAATGTGTTGTCTCATATATCTAGATAACAACGTGATGTAGAGACGCTATTTATTCGTCTTTGTACCGGTTATGCTCAGGAGAATGAAATAGAATCATTATTATCTTGTGCTGAGAAGGTGTGGGTCTTGAGTTGAATTACCGTAAACTACATAAATGCTACCTTTCTACTATAGTACTATATATAAAAATTGTTGTATTGTTGGGAAAATAATGCGATTCAAAAAGTTGTTTTGATCCTGTACAAGGGCACTGAAAACCATTAAAGAGATGTAAATGTATTTTCACACGTAAAGCTTGAAATCTACTGAACCTATATTATTCAATCTGTTTCCTTTAATTAAAAAATTGTAAAATTAAATCGGCGAGTGTTATTTATTTTGGAATGAAGGCGCATTAGGAGACTGTTACCAACAAGTTCTGAGCTGACCTACTTTTGATGAAAATTTCTGGTGATTTTTGATGAAAATCACTGGCGATTCTGACTTGGGCGGTGCCCATCTTAATATAGGCAGGATTTCAACTGGGGGTGGGGATTTCCAAGAGTTCAGTTCGCGTTCGAGTCCTAATGCCTACTGTACTTCGTAGGTCCTGTGACGTTAGTCACACTGCCATGTATTTAGAATCCTTAAGAAATGTGTTTTCAACAAATATATACATTATCGTAGCTAAGAGGATTACTTTTAGCAGAATGTAACTCTAGACGGTGTGTAAACGTGTGTGGATGAGAGCTTAGTATCCTTAAGGACTACAGTCAGGACAAGTAGAAACATATTCCAAGAAACCAAGACTACTGCATGGTATTACACGTATCAGATAATCCGTTGACAGCTATACTTTTAACAAGCATACACCCAAGTTAGAAGTACAGGTTGATTATCGACAGTATAGCAATTATTGGTTTATTCCTACGAAGTAGGCTACAGATCGCAAATTGTCCGGTAATGAGTGAGTGAGTCAGTCCATCCGAATCCTTTCGTCGGCAAAATAAGGAGAACCGTTGACATTAGAACCTTGATTTTTGGCATGAACGTGCATTAGGGCATTGTTACCAGCAAGTTCTGATCGGAAATAATTCTGATTAAAATTAGATTTATAATTAACACTTCAGTATATTGTTATAGATGCATACCATCCATGTGGCCTTTAACAGTATCATGTTCCTTTTATGACCATGAAGCCATGGGACCTCCTTATCAGTGGATTTAAAAGTCATTAAGGCTTGTCCTTGGAACAAACACAGAGAGAGGCTCCATCCCAGCCTTGTGGTTTTTAACAGTGATTTATATCCAAGCCCACTGAGATAAGGCCGGTTTCTACTCTGCTGCTTGTCACATCAAATTACAATGGTCGGTGTCCTGTATAGCAGATACTATAATATAGTATTGCATGCCTGTCCACTACCCTGGAACATTTCCTAGCTTAGACATTAAACAGCCCGATAAACTTGCCATCAAATGGGATAAGGCTGGGAGTACAAGAATGTGCGGTGTATTTTCTGTGGACTGTGTAGGCTGTACAGTCTGAATGAAGACAGCCTAGCAGAATTAGTTAAAGCTAGGTGGTTTAACGTTTATCAATGAAGAAAATCATCGATCAACCGCCATAGAATATAATGTGAAACAAGAAAACCGGAATAGTACATTCATCAGATTGCCAATGCCCAAAATGTGTTGTCTCATATATCTAGATAACAACGTGATGTAGAGACGCTATTTATTCGTCTTTGTACCGGTTATGCTCAGGAGAATGACATAGAATCATTATTATCTTGTGCATAGAAGGTGTTGGTCTTGAGTTGAATTACCGTAAACTACATAAATGCTACCTTTCTACTATAGTACTATATATAAAAATTTGTTGTATTGTTGGGAAAATAATGTGATTCAAAAAGTTGTTTTGATCCTGTACAAGGGCACTGAAAACCATTAAAGAGATGTAAATGTATTTTCACACGTAAAGCTTGAAATCTACTGAACCTATATTATTCAATCTGTTTCCTTTAATTAAAAAAATTGTAAAATTAAATCGGCGAGTGTTATTTATTTTGGAATGAAGGCGCATTAGGAGACTGTTACCAACAAGTTCTGAGCTGACCTACTTTTGATGAAAATTTCTGGTGATTTTTGATGAAAATCACTGGCGATTCTGACTTGGACGGTGCCCATCTTAATATAGGCAGGATTTCAACTGGGGGTGGGGATTTCCAAGAGTTCAGTTCGCGTTCGAGTCCTAATGCCTACTGTACTTCGTAGGTCCTGTGACGTTAGTCACACTGCCATGTATCGTATATGAAAATCGCGAAATAAAATGATTTTCTCAAAAATCCAACCGTCGCTGTACCGATGTAGAACTGCACATGTGATTGTCTGAAAATGTTGTAGAAAGCGAAGATATTGAAATGTAGCCTATACATGTTAAACGCGACATTAAAATTAATTATCTCCCCCATACATACATGAGCAGTGTGACTAAAGTCACAGGACCTACGAAGTAGAGTAGGCATTAGGACTCGAACGCGAATTGAACTCTTGGAAATCCCCACCCCCAGTTGAAATCCTGCCTATATTAAGATGGGCACCGCTCAAGTCAGAATCGCCAGTGATTTTCATAAAAAATCATCAGAAATTTTCATCAAAAGTAGGTCAGCTCAGAACTTGTTGGTAAGTCTCCTAATGCGCCTTCATTCCAAAAATAAATACCGATCGCCGATTTAATTTTACAATTTTTTAACTAAAGGAAACAGATTGAATAATAAAAAGTTCAGTAGATTTCAAGCTTTACGTGTGAAAATACATTTACATCTCTTTAATGGTTTTCAGTGCCCTTGTCCAGGATCAAAACAGCTTTTTGAATCGCATTATTTTCCCAACAATACAACAATTTTTTATATATAGTACTATAGTAGAAAGGTAGCATTTATGTAGTTTACGGTAATTCAACTCAAGACCAACACCTTCTCAGCACAAGATAATAATGATTCTATGTCATTCTCCTGAGCATAACCGGCACAAAGACGAATAAATAGCGTCTCTACATCACGTTGTTATCTAGATATATGAGACAACACATTTTTGGTATCGGCAATCTGATGAATGTACTATTCCGGTATTCTTGTTTCACATTATATTCTATGACGGTTGATCGGTGATTTTCTTCATTGATAAACATTAAACCACCTCAGCTTCGTTGTGTGAATCGGAATTGCATTGCTGTGACACTGTTTATGTATACTATGATTGTATTTTTGAATTTGGTGCTAATACTGTTATGTGGAAAATGGAATAGGTCTTTGGATTATGGACGCGGATATTCTCTAATGGACGACGGCTGGATTATGAATGACGGACTAGACGCTTGTAACACCAACACACTCCGTGGCAGTGATTTTGTATCCCCTAATCAAGGAATCAAAGTGGATCAAGATTTGAAATGACAAGAAAAATTTAGACATATTTTGTTTACACATGTAATTTTTTGTTTAAATTATACCCCAGGGTGATATATAGTCAATATTCAAGAGGTACAAAAAAAAACTCAAAGTATGTTCTCATATTTTCACATTATGATCAAAGTTACTTTATCTAGTTAAATTCTACCCAAAGAAAATAAATTAAGACCCTTTAAACATGCCGTCATGGCTTTGTTTCACCCTCAGTAAACTTTTTATCATTGTTGCTCACACTGACTAATCTGAAGGATGATACCACATCTTTCTTTCTCCTGCTGGGTTATTGCACCAGGCTGACTTAATTGGTTAATGTAGGATATTTCACAACCAGTGGGAAATTTGACCTGAATTTGAAGCCTGATGTGGTGTGTGATGAAATGTTTGGATGTGAAATAGGATACAAGTTAAAGGCTACAGTTTACATCTATAACAATATACTGAATTGTGTGTATTGAGGCTGGCAAGTTGGTGATAGCAGTGTAGATAAATGCACTAACAAATGATAGAAAATTAGCATTAGTATTTCATACATGATAATATAGCCCACCAAAACGTTTACACTTAGATTGGCTATGACCAGGAGTTCGGTGCGCATCAGAGTCCTAATGCCCACCCTACTTCGGATGTCGGATAGCACAGTGGTAAATGTAACAGACCGATGACAGAAGGTAAATGTACGTTTTCATTACTATGCTTATTGCATCAGCTTGCGCTTTCAGCTTGGGACCTTCGTCTATTAGACTGAATTCACTCATTTATCCATTGGCTAAATGGGCCCCGTTTACACAAAGTCTTGACCGGGCTCAAAGTCGCTTAACTTCGCTGATTTTACCAGAACCGGTGTGTCATGATATGCCGTATCAGGGAACCTTCAAAAGTCACAGTGAAACATACAGCCAAGGGTACCCGATGGGCATGACGGTGCACTCGCTGAGCCATCAATAAATAATATAAAAAAAATAATTATAAATCAATCAGAAAAATCAGAATTCGATCAGCTCAGAACTTGCTGGTAACAATGCCCTAATGCACGTTCATGCCAAAAATCAAGGTTCTAATGTCAACGGTTCTCCTTATTTTGCCGACGAAAGGATTCGGATGGACTGACTCACTCACTCATTACCGGACAATTTGCGATCTGTAGCCTACTTCGTAGGAAAATTTATAAAAGAAAATCATCTCAACAGAGGTACATAACAATTGCGTTTGTATGTTGTACTTATACGCTACGGTACGTTCTCTGGAGATAAAGTTTCGTAACTTGTGTCTAATTCCGCTTAACCCAGAATTGGGGCCTTTTGAATATCATGTGTTTTTCATCCCTATGCTATTCGAATGAACAGTCACAGTCAAAGCGCGTGACTGAGATATATACACTGGAAAACGACTCGGAAATTCATTGGATACAGAATAATAGTCAGTGATCAGGATTTTATTGGAAGAACATTATTTCTTGCTGACATCATTGAGAACTGCTGACAGCTTCTCTCTTGTGGGAAACCGTCTCGTGTTTTTATCATTTTCATTTTATACATATTTGGAATTGGTGCAACGAAATAGGTATTTCGATTCTTTATAAACGACTGCTGAATATCTGAATATCGCTTGCTATTTTTAGCGCATTACCCTGGTAATTCTCACAACGCTGATATATAGGCCTACCGTAAAATTGTTCAATTTCAGAACTTTTTGATTCCGATTACTGAATGCACGGAAATGTTCTGATCTGATTATTAATTCAACAGTTTGCCATCCAGTACACATGTCCTTAAGACAAAATGCCTAAAATAGATTATATTATGATAACGGACGAATTTAAACGGCCGGGCATATCATCTCAGATATGATAACAAGCATTTATATCACAGCTTGACATTGCTTGAACCTTTCGCTTCATAAATGACATGCCACAAAATTCGTTTATTATGTCTATTTTATCAAGTTTAATTTGTCTCCCTTTTACCATGGAGAGATCTTACCAAACAAATTTTAGATTGCATATATCGGTTCATGGAGCCTAAGCCACATGGTCGGTCCAATGGACCTGTGGGATATTGGATGGTAGATGTCTACGTATATTTTCAATAAATGATATTACAAATTTTTATTTTTTATTTTTCCTAAATGTTTTTCTCTTTCATCTTTGACTCAAATAAAGTCGATCCCTTTGAGTGTGTGTGAGTGAGTTAAGTTTTAACGTCGCGTTCAGCGCTATTTCGGCCATATAGCGACGATATAACTAAACTACGATATGATTAGCTGGATATGTGTGTCTATCCATGTACAGTCATCATGTAGAGGAAATTTAATCTCCCCTCCTGGCAACAGACATGGTACATACTGCTCACGTCAAGCCGAGTTACTACAATTTAAATTTTCTACCATACCCTGACTTCTGTGACATAGGACCAGAGACGTTTTCTATGTCATAGAGGTCAGGGTATGGTACAAATTAAAACTTCTGTAATTCGGCTCGACATCAAAGGGAATGATGATCTAAGATGAAAGAGAAAAACATTTAGAAAAAAAAACATAGTTGAAAATAATATATATATAATTATTAATTTTCATAATTTATTGAAAATATACGTAGACATCTACCACCCAATATCCCACAGGCCAGGCAACTGTGGTCCAATGAGGCACTGCACTGTTGAACGGCGAGTGGACTTAAGTTGAACTGGTGACCCTTTGTCTATATCGTGAGTAGAGTAACCTACTGACCGTCTGTATCTTATCTTTCTCTTTATGAACAGATCAAGGAACGTGATTATTTATGACATTCACCTGGTCTGTACAGGCTATATGGTTGTCTGTATGAGTGTATAGCAATACAAAATAATTTAATTGAAATATAATTGATAATCAGTGTTTTACTTTTGAAAACGAAACGAACAAAAAAAAATGCATCCAAAATATTTGCTCCAAGGTAAAAACATTTAAACGTCAATGAAAACATTTCGACCTGGCTAAATTATTTGGGTGCTACTCGAGTGAAATGATCCTTATCTGGGTCTAATTTCTCAACTAATTTCCGATACGGTGGTAAGTTTAGCGAACGAAAGAAGTAGACGACACCCATTTTGACATCGTCGTAAAAAGTATCGATCGTTTCAAGCGCATGACGCAATTAAGTTCACATGTCCATCACTGTCATCATCAACCATCATCAATTTCACTGGAAAGCTGTTATTCGTATATCTTAGGACAATGATCCGCAGCATTATCAGTGGTTTCACCACTGTGCATTCGGTTCAAATTTGACTGTGAGTAGTACATCGGGTCTATTGAGATGACAGTGTCCTACCTCTCTAACATGGGAGGACGTGGACCTCCTCATATGACGGAACTGGGTTAACGGGATTCCCCGAGAACTAAGCATAGGAATGTCTTCACGAAAATGACGTCATCAAAATTGACAATAATCGATATATCGCGAATGTTCGGGGCTAGAAGTATGGGATTGTATATAGCGAATACCTTAAACAAAAGCGTTAATTTGAATATGTCATTGACATCATGGCTTCATTTGTGTGGAAGTAAGGTTATATCTCGAAAATGCCAAATGTCTTATCGACAACAGCTACCGATGAATAAACGGCAGAGAGGGACGAGGTATTGTATTAACTGGGCGCCTACCGCTACAACATTGGATTTATTATCAGACCAAAGCTTCGCGCAAAACTTCACTGAAATCAGTAAACAGTCTTTAGCGCGTATGACTCAAATAATCAAGAAATATACCAGTGACATCATCACGGCTTCATCAGGGTGAAAGTAAGGAAAAATCTCGAAAATGCCAGATGTCTACTCGCTACAACACTGGGTTGATTAGAGGTCGACACAGACCGAATTTTTGACTGAATTCTTCTGCATTCGTCAAACAAATACTATAGGTGAAGGCATCACAGCTTCCGAGCTAGCGTATTCGGGTATCTAATTCCGCTTAAGCCATTCTAGGGGCCGTGTGGTTACTTCCTAGTTTTCACATGAACATCTGCAATAAAAGCGCGGCTGGGATACCAAGGTTACGTCCTTCGTATCCTAGTCTGAATGTGAGTTGCCGTTGGAAGCTTTACTGTGGATTCATATGGTTGCTTTTTAATCTTCCGGTGAACATTGATTGGCCATTATACCTGAATCGACCAGAAATGGGATGTGATGTATTTTAAAATGATTCTATAATATTAGGCTCAACGTTTTTAAATATTAATCGGAAAAAAATCTGGACCAGTTTGATTGGCCAGCTCCAAAATTCGCCGTAATGGTGTCTCTGACGGTCTTATCCGAGGGAAACAAATGGTGGGGAACGTATGCTGAATTTTTTTATTTGTTTAAGCGGAAATGCCAGGCTACCTTGTGTGGTGGGTCGTTTGTGGCGGCGAATATTAGGAAATATAGTTTTTTCAAGATGTGCTCAGCCAATTTACTACACATTAAATAAGGCGATTTTTAGTGGTTTATGACCTTAATAGGATCAGATGTCCTCCGGGATGGATTGTCACACACCTCTGTACTTGGGCACATTCTCCCTAACCCTTAACCTATCTCTAAAACTCAAATTAAGGATAGTCCGAACCATACGATTCATATACCCCAAACAAAACATACGCTTTTATGCCTTAATCCAGGGGCAGGACACCCGAGACTTATTAGGGGTCCGGATGCCCCCAAACAAACACGGAAGTGAGACAGGAGATAGGGGTCTAGATGAACCGTTTATACCGAATAGTATTGTTACCTTCTCGTAAAATACGAGAACAAGAACAATTGAGATGATTTAAATATATGTATACCCATAAAGATTAGAATTTAACGGAATTCAGACAAACGCTATTTGTGGACGCTGCATATATGTCTGTGTACTCTCTAAAATAATTAGAGTGAAATTCAATCTATCAGATAGAAATTAGTGACCAATCTTTTATCGAATTGAAAAGATTTAATCTAATAGATTGAAAATAAAATAATATTGAAATTTCAGAAGATTTACATTTATATCGGCCATAAATTGAAGAAAGTTACATTCACTTCTCCGTACAGTTTTTGTTCGTTTTTCCCCGTTTACCACGTGTTCCATATAGGCCTTCTAATAACTCATATGAAATTAAGCTTAAAGTACCCGGTAATGAAATTTGAACATAGTGTTTTATATATACTTTTAAAGTTTGCCTCCGTGTCAAAGATATCCATTCTTTTGGTTGAAGGGATGGCGTATTTTCAGATTTTTTTTCTCGAATTATTGAACTTTTAACTATCATAATAATTATTTCCACGACGAAATTAAAATGAATGAGGCAGACTTTTTCAGTTTTAAAAGAGTATTGTAAGAATATGGAAGTTTTGAATATTTTTCATATAGAGTTATATAGAAGTTATTAACGAGTAAATTTGAAGACTACCTTTTTTCATAATTCGCAGCATTAAATTCAAATAAATCAGATGTGGTTATCGATCTATCACAAATGGCATGCAGTTTGTTAATAGCAATTCAATTGAGCAAATTTGATGACGTATATATCGAAATGACGCAGTGAAGGATATATATCCACCTTCACTGGATTTGAAGGAAACTACAGATAGCCCTACAGGCACATCTTATTTAGATCTCTATCTCTATAAACATGAAGCGGGCATTCTCTCTCGTCGACTTTATGACAAAAGAGATGATTACAATTTCGACATCGTAAACTTTCCCTTTCTGGATAGTAATATTCCAGTGGGACCTGCATATGGCGTATACATATCTTGCTTAGTAGCATTTGCTAGATCCTGTGTTAAATGTGATGATTTTAATCAACGTCACAAAACATTGTTGCAGAAACTTATAAAACAAGGCTATTCCACCAAGCGCCTCCACTCAAAGTTTCTCAAATTTGGCGATACATATCGCATGGTGATAGCAAAATACGAACGTAGCGTCTATGGCGCTACGTTTCGTAACTTGTGTCTAATTCCGCTTAACCCTGGGCTAGGGGCCGTATGAACCCATGTACTTCAAGATCCTCATGGTACTCATATGAACAGTCACAATCAAAGCGTGACTGAGATACATCATTCTTTAGATGACGACTTTACAACGAATATTATGGATTAAGAGTACTGATCAGCGATACGGATTTGATATTTTTGGAACATCATGATGTCTTGCCGGCATCATTGAAAACTGATGACCGCTTCTCTCTTGCAGGAAACAAGCCTATGTTTATGTATACTATGATTGTCTTTTTGAATTTGGTGCTAATACTGTTATGTGGAATATGGAATAGGTCTTTGGATTATGGACGCGGATATTCTCTAATGGACGACGGCTGGATTATGAATGACGGACTAGACGCTTGTAATTATCGCTTGGGAGTTTGGAATCTTAATTAACTCGAATATACGTTATCCCACACCACTATACCGCTACCACCGGTATTAGACTGGGATCATTATACTGAACGTATTGCGAAAGGGTGAGCGGATGGGACGGAGGTTATATTTTTCCGGAAATTCGGGATATGCCTTATTTTGCTGTCGTAATCCGGGACGAAATTTTAGTGGGATGGAAGGAATAATGGACTTTATTACAGGGCTTCCTGCTTAGGTTTTAGTATTGTATTGAGACGGTGTGTTACTCTCTTCAGTACCCGTAGTCCGCTGCAGTAATAAACTTCAGCTTCAGCTAGGAAATACCCTCTATTATTTATTATTAACTTGGCGAAGACAGCTGGAGTTCCCCTTCACTGTTCACAGTAGGATATAAAGACAAAAGCTATACACACATATATATATGCATAATTTCGGCGAAGAAAAGGGTTGGGAAGTGTATTCACTTAATGCGTCATCAATCAAGGCAAAATTAATGACAAACGGTTGCAGTACTAGACAAATTGGATGCCCATATATCCAACTTCTGGGGGTGTTTTTTATTTATCAATTTTTTAATGTTATAATATTTATTTGCTGTTTACGTTATATATATTTATTTATTTATTTATTTCCAAGGATAACCTACGGGAACAAGTCCCATTCACAGGCTCCGACAGCACATACATATAAATATTAATAAACTGATTGTACATAAATAAAAACACTTAGGTATAGATATTAACGGCATATATACATGTTATAAACACTTGAATTATAAAACTGAATATAACTAAGATCGTGCATATTTTACTCAACTAAAATTACATAGAAATTAAAAAATAATTTTTAGGTACAGTTGGTAACATTAACACGTCAAATGGACTAAAATTATAAAACTGTATGGCGTAGTAAAAGTAATGAGATCGTGCAAATTTTTAACGACTAAAATTAATTTTCCCAACAGACAAAAACAAAAAGATGTCATGATAATTCAAATGTACATGCTAAAACAGTTCTTTAAGTTGGCGTTTAAATGATGTTGACTGGCTAAAAATATCAAGACTATTGTTATCCTTTATAATATCATTAGAATTGATTCTTATTAAAGGCGAATATTTGTGTACATTTATTCGACTTCGTCGGGGTCGGAAAAGAGGACAACTTCTTAAAACTCTGGTTGGCACACTAAAACTTAGCCTCGATAAAATATAATCAGAGTCATAAATACTATTCACACATTTATGTAAAAACATGGAATCTAAAAATGCCCGTCTTTTGAACAATGTTGGTAAACCGAAAGAGGAACACAGTTCCTCATATTTGTTGCCATCGTAGTGATGGCCCAATTTAAAACACAATTTCTTGTATGATTTTTCTTTTTCTTTGTAACTATATCATACACTGCAATAAACCTAGCCCGAATCCACTGAAACGTGAGATAAAGTCAGAACTTCAGAAAAAAATCCAGCAATCCGACATTTCGATTTATCTGGAAAATTGGACTTTACCAAATACACATACTGTGAGAATATTCACCGAACTTGTACCAATCTTGTTGAGATAGGCACATCATAGTTGCTTAGCTTGTAGAATATTTGATGGTAGGTGGCCCAAGTTAACCTTGACCGAGATTTGATTTGACTGGGTTCGCGCAGACGACACAGGCCCTGCAGGACGGGCCTGCAGAAGATGTCATGGCCCACATATGGAAGGCAAACACCGCCAAAAATACAACCTTGAAACAAATAAGCTTGAGTCAAATGATTAACGTTCATTTGACAAACGAACAACGTACAGGCAAACAATTAACGTTCGTTTACCAAACAATTAACGTTCATTTGACAGACGATTAACGTACAGTCAAACGAACATCAGACAGTCAAACGATTAACGCACAGTCAAACAAACATCAGACAGTCAAACGATTATCGTACAGTCAAACGAACAACAG
Organism: Hanleya hanleyi; assembly: GCA_036873755.1. Classification (NCBI taxonomy): domain Eukaryota; kingdom Metazoa; phylum Mollusca; class Polyplacophora; order Lepidopleurida; family Hanleyidae; genus Hanleya; species Hanleya hanleyi. Next base: position 112,596 of record JAVTVY010052391.1, read on the forward strand.
ACAGTCAAACGATTAACGTACAGTGAAATGAACATCAGACAACAGAGGGCGCCACCGTCACAGTGAGGGGAGATAATTTGGATGGTCGTCTCGACTAAGAGAGTGGGGATCAAGGTTGCACACCACCAAATGATCACCTTACTATTTATGTAGTAAATTGGCCTGGAACATGTCCAAAAAACCCTATTCCCAATATTTCCCGACGACTAATACCATATATCGTCAGAAAGCCTGGCTTCTGCCTCCAAACATATCGAAAATTGAGGTGCCCTTATGTACCATTTTTCCGAGCTGTAGCTGGAGGAAGATATGCCATAGAATAAACACCCCCATGACGACGGTAGGGAGTGTGTAATGAAAATTTCCTGAAATTTATTTTTTATTTTCAAAGTGACCAAGAAACTTCTTGTGTTATGAAGACCAACTATTGTAGAGAGATAAACAAAAAGTATTACACAAAACAATTCACTTCCGGAATAAATATGGTCCAATCGCTGTAGCCGGTCTTCTATTCTCCGGGATAACCCACGGTACAAGAATCATTTAGTGGTGTGTAACCTCAACAGGTCCCCATCTACGAGCAGAACGTCCACTAGCAGAACGTCCATCACCAGGACGGTTTGGGGCTATATAAAAATGCGGATTCCAATGGCCACATCGGGTACAAACTGCGGACCTCTATTTCTAACGGCCACAGACTTTAATAGAAATGGAACCACGATCATGATATCTGAATCTAGGACAAAAGCCGCAGTGGACAAAATCCCCAGGGACAAAAGCGCCGCGTACAAAAGCCACAGAGGCTAAAGCTCTAACGGACAGAAGTCCCAAACCAATTAATTAAAAACCAATAAATGGAATAGCGCGATCGGGCTATTGTACCATAAATACCGGGCTATTTAGATAGGCACTACAAGAAAATTTATATACGCGTACCATTTAATTATCCAAATAGACCCGATCGAGCTATTCGACCCTTACGGTATGCACTGCCTCTTATTTTTATCGAATATTAAGTATCACTTCGATGAAAAAAAAGAAGAAAAAAAAAGTGGTTATTAATCAGTAACAAAAAAACAAAAAAAACAACAAAAAAGGCTGAATAGAGCGATTTGAGCTATTCGTCCTTTTGCAGAACTGACGACAGCGCGCTCAGTGAACTCTACACACGTGTGCGCATTGCAACAGTCAACCAGTTATGACAGTTTTGAGATAGAAAATTATGGTAATACTCCAATAATATGATATGGGGTGGACGGCCACAGGTAAAAAGTTGTTTTTATAGCTCCAACAATAACGTCACATTTATACCATCTTTTTCGGTGTGTTTTTTTGGTGTATTTCCAATGAATATGATGTACCATAGAATCAATATTCATCGAGTACCGAATCGGAATAACATAGTTGTTTCAGAACCTAAAGTAGCGTAGAGCTCATTTGACTCAAAAAGATATCAACAGCACAATTCTCTTCTAGTTAAATGACTGTATATTGTTAATACTCATCATTGAGCCCCAGCTGACAAAAGCCCCAAATTCAAATATATATATTTAACCACTCTTGTTTGAAATGTACCGTTTAAAATGCTTCATTTAGAATTGTTTACGAGTTCCATGTACCGATACTTAGAAGTGGCAATGTGTGAATAAATGATTTTAATAGTTGGTTATATCTCTGTTGAGTTAATTGTTGGGATAGCCTGAATTTTCTAAATAGGAAATATAAAATATATGAACAGAACAATTCTCTTCTAGTTAAATGACTGTTTCTCTGCCTCCCTCCTCCCTTAAATATTTTCTTTACCCTTGAGCTAGGGGCTGAACGTCCCACACTATACCTTTGAGTCAAGCTCTATCAAAAATGTAAAACTATCCAAAATGGCCGATGTCATGACGTCACAGTGACGTCATTTTCAAAAAAGACATTTTTGGTCGACTTTTCGGTTAGATTTTTCGATTGATTTTATCTTTGCCATTTCTCGGCAAAACTGCATGATAAATATGTAAGTAACAGTCTAATGTGAAATAAAATAGTTTTTGTCCACTTTTCCTCATAGAAAAGTAGAAATTTGGAACAAAAATGACGAAAACATCACTTTCTTGGTATATCCCAAATGGTCGCCATTTTGAATTAACCCATGATAGTCTGTTCGGAGGGTCATGCAATAGGATTAAAATGACCCCAACATACAAATTACAACACATATAAGGGAAGTGGGAAGAGGTGCCGACATACTGACTGCGTCATATGACTTCACAGAATACTCTTCTGGTAAACCTATTCTAAAGCACATACCAAGAATCTAACGATTCGTGATATCTGTTGCATCTCAGGTACGCTTTTATTGTACCTGTTCATGTGGCAACATGGATGATATGACCACACGAAGTGTCAGCTGTCAAGTATTTGGCGTTCCAGAAATAGGATAGAAAGTTTGGTAGGGGGACCAAAATTGAACCTCCCCCCCCCCCACCCGGCCGATAATCAACCATTCTTTCCAATCAAAAATTCAAATTCAAATATCCTTATTATAACCATAATCTTACCACCAAGGGACATTATTTAGCCTGTCTTGCTTTGAAAACATGTTGTTACTCATTTTAGAAACGTTCAAATATATCGAATTTAAAAAAACAATGGCGGATGAAACTACATGTACACACGTATTCAAGTCCGGCTGTTTTGATGCTATTAGTGTGCAATCGACATCTGAATCGCAATTTTCAGAACATGTTGTGAGCATTGTCAATTCGCAGCATCATACTTGTCACAAAACAACTTAGGACCAGGATTTGTTTCTCTCTCAAAATATACAGGTAGATAGAAAGTTATTTCTCATTAACTAGATATGAAATATGGTAAGATATGATTTGATCAATAAATTATTTGCAGAACTGGATAGCTGGAAATTATTCCAAACAGGTGATTATGAAAGCCTTTGTGAACATCAGTTAAGTTATTTTTCGTCAAAACTGAAATTTGACAGAAACGTTTTTAACTGAATCTATAGCACAACAGTCTGAATAACACATGTATCAATTTCACAATATTTGTTTATTTCAAGAAGTTGTTAGATTAACTGCCTGGCCAAGCATCGCAGCTGCTTGGTTCAGGAGACGAACCGCATCGCTGTATGCTGGTTCGCCATTTTTCTATATTTGGCGCTCTTTTGCCACATAAACTTTTATGCCGATGGTGACACCGTCTGTACGTTAATCGGTTGACTGTCTGATGTTTATTGACTGTACGTTAATCGTTTGACTGTCTGATGTTCGTTTGACTGTACGTTAATCGTTTGACTCTCTGATGTTCGTTTGACTGTACGTTAATCGTTTGACTGTCTGATGTTCGTTTGACTGTGCGTTGTTCGTTTGATAAGCGAACGTTAATCGTCTGTCAAATGAACGTTAATTGTTTGGTAAGCGAACGTTAATTGTTTGCCTGTACGTTGTTCGTTTGTCAAATGAACGTTAATCGTTTGACTCAAGCTTATTTCTTTCACTGTTGTATTTTTGGCGGTGTTTGCCTTCCATACCCACATTCTCCAACGCAAATAGGATGCCTACCCTAAAGAACAACTGTGGTGTTTCAATTACGGAAAAGGGGAATCCCCTCGTGTTTTAGTATAAGTTTAGAACACTATTTTTATATATAGGTCTCCCTTTTGTTCCGCCTAATGTTACAGAAATGAGGCATTGATGCGTCTATTTTGATGGCAATGTTATTTCAAATATATGACGTACCGTTCTTTTCAGAATGGTATCGACTGCTCCCATTGTGAGCTGATAAGAAGTACAACAGCCTAAGATCACATTTCTTTGTATGCGGTTAAGTTTGTGACCAAAAGAGACGGACATGTCTCATAAGGTGTGGTTTTCACCCAGACAATAACTTCAATATGACTGGTAGAAATATCAACTATAAAAGCAAGGCACACTTTCATAAATGAAAGGATAATATTCTATACCTATCACGTGCGCAATAAACATTATTATGTTTTTGTAATCACATTCAATTCTATTCTGGTGTGGTTACACCATAAATCATATCGCCTAGGGGTGTGGAAGGTGGAGGAGGGGGGGGGGAGTGGTGGGGGTTATACATAAATATTCTATCACCTATATCTCGGTATGAAATATGTGAGATATTGTCATTGTGAATGTGTACAAATGCTAACGTAACGATGGAGAAAATATGTGAGAGCATCGAAAACAATCGAAGGGATGCAACTCCAGCTGATATTTACGAAGCGACCAACACGAATACATAGAGCGTGTGGGATAGACGGGTTACCTCCCCTGTATCCCACATTCTAGTTGAGGGCGGGTTTGATAACTAGTCTACGTATGAGTGAGTGAGTGAATAGGGTTTAACGTCGCTTTTAATTTTTTTTCAGCTATATCACGACGGGGAAGGGAATTGGAAGGGGGGAGGGAGGGGCGGGGATACCTACTTGTAACAGAGCAGATCTAATGCTGCCATTTTATAGTGCTGTCCCAAAAGAAATATGTCGTGGGCAATGTCACCCCACTCAGTCACATTATACTGACACCGAGCGAACCAGCCCATGTTCTATCCTCTTAATGCTGAGCGTAAGCGTTCAGGTTCCGTATGGGATTGTACTGGAGCATGGAACAGCTATATGGTAGGATATTGGAATATTCCGATTCTTGGTGACGAATATAGAATAAATGCTCAGCCCATGGCTAACTAAAGTCTGTATCAGTATCAATTTCGGATTATTCCGTCCCGTACGGATTACTCAATCACTTACGGAATACTACACGATGTCTTTTGGGAACAGAGCTTGAAAGAAAAACCTGTCGTAACGATTGTTATAACCAGTACCACTCATCGTTGAATATGTTTTAGTTTTACCAATTGTCCATCCTCTCTTTACGTCATCACACTCAGTAGTATAGAAAGGTGATTTTTAACTTGTATTACTAGAGAGTAGAATTGTGGCGTAAAATCGTGGGTTGTGATTTATCATAAATGTAAGTTTATTGGTCCTTTCTTCGAAAAGTAGGAATATTTTTTCCATATTATGCTATTGACACCAGTTCATCAATAGCTGAAAAACCCGCTCCATGTTATAAACATAGGAGAGAGATCAAGAGAACAACCCGCGCACGCGGTGGCCCACGTGCTGTGTACCAGTATCGACGACACCGGGACAAGACAGCGTTGTCCAAGGCTAATGTGGGAAAACCCATTTGTTTTGAATAATTCTAGGGAATATAGCTTAGCTATTTCCAAGGTATATCTCACTTCAGTCCTATATTATGTACCGGTATATTATCATTTATGATATATCTTTAATTTGCACTGTAGTGTTGTTTTTCTCGTCTGATATTACGACAGGGGCAGTGTTATTTTCAGCAAGAGCTATTGGACTCGATGCAGCATTAATTAATATGCATTTTACGTGCGGCATGCGGGTCTACTGGAGGTTCGCGTGACTCTTGAAACCGTGTGATCTCTGTTTTCAACCTCTGAGTTTGCAGTTCGATAATGCTTTCACCCCCGTTCTATAGATTCAAAGATCAAATTGCTGGAGCTGATACTAATTCAATGGAAATTACACTGAAGAAATATATATTTCCCATCAAATGACGTTCAGAGAGAGAGAGAGAGAGAGAGAGAGAGAGAGAGCGAGAGAGAGATAATTCAGGTTTAAAGGTTTAGCTCTCCAATTTATGACTGAAATGTGCAGATGGACCATTAAACATAAAAATGAACGAATATGTATATTCAGTGGAAATTTATAAGTGGATGATTACCATTATATTTCGAAATGTAGTGAATTGTAAGAGGAAAGCAAAAAGTTAACCCGTTATATCTATAAACATAGGTATGTTTAAAGTATCCAAACATTTCGAAACAGACAAAAACATACTATTAACAAAATTAGCCAATTTAAAGTAATTATGAAGCTTTGTTTAAATCTGTACTGGTGTAGTGATTGGTGTAAAATGGCTATGATAAATCCTTCTCTTCATAGGAGACTTTGTTACGTGAAAAAACATCGAAGATGGATACGCGATTCTGATTGGTTCAATTTTCACACACTGATCGAACATCCAGGTATGAAGTTGAAACTTTAAGGAGATTTCTTTTTGTTTAAACTACAAGGATCCACAGATTTCCTCGCAACAATGGATAAAAGTTTCACTCAATGTATCACGTGACCAAACATTGTCGGCGATTCTTCACAAAGTATAGAAACATACACACGGTGGCCGCATACTTGATTCTGATTGCTTAAAGCATTGAATCAAACGGCATTTACAAAAAGCCCTGTAGCAAAAGGCACGTATGCTCATCGACAGTATGCTTGGAGAGAATACCATATTGGGCATCCCTTATTGCAATGATACATTGGTCACGGCATGGAAAACATAAGGATTTATCAAGAGATGGAATTTACGCCCGTGCGTTTACGCCCGATGTTCATGTTCAACCTATTGCTGGCCGGACCGTCACTACAGATCGCCGAGAAGGGATGCTGACCAAAGCCATCATCGCTGTGACCATGAAACTGCTGGGCAACTCGGATTATGGTAAAACCATGTATGTATGTAAAGGAACACATCTCCGATGCAAAACAAGTTCGCGGAGGCATCAACTCGCCCCTAATTGCCCGGTGGGTCCCGTTGATGACAAGACCTACGAAGTAACGTCGGCCAAGGAGAGCATCACGTACAATCTCCTGCTCCAGATCGGGTGCGTGGTGTATAATTACGACAAACTATGCATGCGGAAATTTTTATCTGATTTGATGACTTTCAACCCTAGCGATTAGCAGCTCATCATAATGGACACGGGTTCTACCAGCGTGGCAGTCTCCAGCACCGTCACTTGTAGTCTCTGGTGAACCCCGAGATGCCGACCCGCTACCAAACTGAACTCGACGGCTGGTTGCCTCGGCGAGATCACCACACGTTAGTAGTATAGTAATCGTAAATTCCCTATTATTTATATAGTTCCGGCAAGCAAAGTGGCCTCTGCCAGAGTTTGGCCGCCATCTTGAATTTTGTGAAAAAGGGATGTATTCATCCGCGGTGATGCGGTCGCGGAAGATAGCTTCCGCGGAGAAAAAGTAGTCCCTAGATAAAAGACCGATTCTACCTCATTTAAGGGCAGATAACTCTGTTTGAACAATTTTTCCGGACAGAAAGTAGTCCCATGGGTTGACTTCCAATGTTAATGTATACAGGCAATACCTATATAGACGTTTTGTGACCTAGGTGGGTCCCTAGTGGACCGATTGGGCCGTATGAGGTATCAAAGTGAAGCATTCGTGAAGGGGCTGGGTGTGGGGTTGAAATATCGGCATTCTGCGCATGCGCGGTGACCAAAGGGTATGAAAATAGACGTTTTGGAGCTAGGGGAGCCACTAATGGTCCATTGGGGTCATATGAGGTATCAATGTGAAGCATTCGTGAAGGGGCATCTGACTGGACTAGCGGCTCGGGCGTTGTCACCATTCTGCGCATGCGCAGACAGGGAATTGTGGGAAAAGGATATGGAAATAGACGTTTTGGGATCTAGGGAAGCCCCTAATGGGCCGATGAAGTCGTATGAGGTATCAATGTGAAGCCTATGTGAGGGGGCATCTGACTGGACTAGTGGCTCGAGCGTTGTCACCATTCTACCCATGCGCAGACAGGGAATTGTGGGAAAAGGGTATGGAAATAGACGTTTTGGGATCTAGGGGAGCCCCTAATGGGCCGATGGAGTTGTATGAGGTATCAATGTGAAGGGGCATCCGCCTGGACTAGTGTCTCGGTCGTTGGGTGCATGTAAACCTTCCTCCAGAAAAAAAGCGGAACACGGACTTTACCCCGAAAACACCTATCAACCCTAGCCAAAAGGCCTAATATTGGTCCCCGGGCTTATTGAGACCTGACTATCAAGTCAATGGGGTGAGTGCATGTAAAACTTTTTCCAGAAAAAAAGCGGAACACTGATTTTATCGAAAAATCCGGGCAAATGCCTGTATGGGGTATGGGGGGTATATAGGTCGCCAGGCTTAACGGGGCTTGCCTATCAGAGTTATCTCCCCCTAGTTCCAGTGTGGGTGTATGTAATTTTTTTCCTGAAAAAATACGGAACACGGACTTTATCGAAAAATCCGGAAAATGCCTATATGGGGTATGGGGTATAGGACCATCCTGGGAAACCTACTTCTCGACATTTGCGGTATAGGTTGTGGGGTCTCGTTTTCTTAGTCTCGTCAAGACAAACATGATAGGAAGTGTCGCGGAGCGAATCGTTGAAATGTTTGGAAAAAGTTCAGGGAGACCCATATAGTCCCATACTAGGGGTATAGGACCAATGTTTGTCCCACTGGGAAATCTACTTCTAGACATTTGCGGTATGGTTGTTTGGATTTGTTTTCTTAGTCTCGTCAAGACAAACATGATAGGAAGTGTCCCGGCACGAAACGGTGAAATTTTTTTAAAAAGTTCAGGGAGACCCATATAGTCCCATACTAGGGGTATAGGACCAATGTTTGTCCCACTGGGAAACCTACTTCTATACATTTGCGGTATGGTTGTTTGGATTTGTTTTCTTAGTCTCGTCAAGACAAACATGATAGGAAGTGTCCCGGCACGAAACGGTGAAATTTTTGAAAAAAGTTCGAGGTCTGTCTATAGCCCCATATAGACCCATATACGGGTTATGGAGGTATAGGTCCAATGTTTGTCCCACTGGGAAACCTACTTCTATACATTTGCGGTATGGTTGTTTGGATTTGTTTTCTTAGTCTCGTCAAGACAAACATGATAGGTAGTGTCCCGGCACGAAACGGTGACATTTTTGAAAAAAGTTCGAGGTCTGTCTATAGCCCCATATAGACCCATATACTGGGATATAAGCCCAATGTATGTATAAATCCATACTGGGTGGACGTGTTGGGGTCTAGGTGAGTCCCTGGTGGTCCAGTGGTGTCGTATGAGGTCTTATTTTGAAGCTGTCATGCAGGAGCACTTGACTGCACTAATGGTTCGTACGTTGTCAATACCCTGCGCATGCGCAGCCTGGCCGTAGTATAGAAAGCAGGCATTTTTGGGGGGGTGTGTGGGTGTGTTTGGGTTAGAGGTGGGCCGCTATGGGTCCGAATGGGTCGTGGAAGGTGTCAACGTGAAGCTTGTGTGGGTTAAAGTCAGAATGGTGTGTTTTTAAGTGCAAGTCGCGTCAATGTGCGCATGCGCAGTTGGTTATAGTAAGTAAAGTGGCCATTTTGGGGCAGTGCAGGAAGGTATTTGGGGTAGAGATGGACCATCCTTGGTCCGAATGCGTCCTGGGAGGTGTCATGTTGTAGCTCTCGGGGTGTACATTCCGATTTGAGGGGTGCTCACGTCATCTGTGACGTCATCGGTGACGTCATCAGTACGAGTAGTAGCAAAAGTGGGCATTTTGGGGAAGTGCAGGAAGGTATTTGGGGTAGAGAGGGACAATCCTTGGTCCGAATGCGTCGTGGGAGGTGTCATGTTGTAGCTCTCGGGGTGTACATTCCGATTTGAGGCATGTCCGCAGCATCTGTGACGTCATTGGTGACGTCATCAGTACGAGTAGTAGCCAAAGCGGGTATTTTGGGGCAGTGAAGGAAGGTATTTGGTGTAGAAATGGACCATCCTTGATCCGAATGTACCGTGTGGGATGTCATCTTGTTGTTCTCTGCGTGTAGACACATCTACACACTTGTTGGTCGCATTGTGCATAAATACTACATATGACTTGATACTGTGAACTATAACTGTAAAACTTCAATATGTTCGAGTGGTCTAAGACGCCAGTCTCAAGTGCTGGTCTGCACATGCAGGGCTTGGGTTCGAATCCTACTCCTGACACATGTGTTGTTTTCTTGATACTTCTGATACAATAGTTAAAACTATAAACCTATAACTGTAAAGTCAGGATGGCCGAGTGGTCTAAGGCGCCAGTCCTAAGTGCTGGTCTACGCAACGCAGGGCGTGGGTTCGAATCCTACTCCTGACACATGAGTTTTATTGTATATACATCTTTTGTATTATACCATATCTGTCCTGTATTACACAATAGATGTCCTGTATTATACCATATCTGCGCTGTATTATACCATATCTGTCATGTATTATACAATACCTGTCCTGTGCTATACCATATCTGGCCTGCATTGTACCATATATGTCCTGTATTTTACAATATATGTTCTGTATTATACCAAATATGTGCTGTGTTATACAATATCTGTGCTATAGTATACAGTATCTGCTCTTGTCCAATCAGAAGCCGACCCTCAGAATAAGTATAGGTCATGTTGAAGGATGGAACACAAACTGTGGTCGTCTTTCGGATTGATGGGGATCAACTGACTGTGGAGTCTGAAGACTCGACTGCAATGCTGGCATTCGTGGCTGGGTGCCTTATGTACCGACCGTTGATGTCGCCGTAAATTATCCTTACGATTAAAGAACTTCCTGCAGATCGAACACGTATACTCGCCAACAGCACCTTGAAAAGTAGCCTCATGGATGGGGTCAAACATCACGGGTTCCTCAACCCTCAAGCGTGCATGTCCATGGATTACACGTTGGTGAGATCTCAACTGGCTGTGTAGTCTGAAGCGGTGTCCACAATCCCCACATTGATGCCTGGATGTCTCATGGAGACACCGTTCATGGCGGTGTAAACTATCCAGGCGATTGAATGTATCCCCACAGATCTCGCAGGTATACTGGGCAGTAGCGTCGTGGATGCTACACTCATGGCGTTGTAAGTCGTGCAAGCGTGTAAATGACTTAGAGCATGTGGTACACGTGAACATCGTGTCGTAAGTGGTGGAACGCATGTCTGCTGAAAGTGTCAGACCGTTTCCCTTTTATAGCAAGCTAGTTGTTGATCTATAGCCCGTAGGGCTATAGGGTACACCAGGGGTACAGGGTGCACCAGGTACGTGTGCCCAGTGGTAAATTGTGCGCAGGGGTCAAAGGTCAGTTCCGGTCACGTGAACGGAAGCGGAAGTGAACTCACAGAGGTCATATGCTCTCGGTCTTCGACTTGGGAGTAGTTAAACTGAGTGTTCTATAAATAGATCAACAGCTAGCTTGCTATAAAAGGGAAACAGTCTGACACTTTCAGCAGACATTCGTTCCACCCGTTACGACACGATGTTCACGTGTACCACTTGCTTGCACGACTTACAACGTCATGAGTCTAGCATCCACGACGCTAATGCCCAGTATACCTGCGAGGCCTGTGGGGATACATTCAATCGCCTGGATAGTTTACACCGCCATGAACGGTGTCTCCATGAGACATCCAGGCATCAATGTGGGGATTGTGGACACCGCTTGAGGGTTGAGGAACCCGTGATGTTTGACCCCATGCATGAGTCTACTTTTCAAGGTGCTGTTGGCGAGTATACGTGTTCGATCTGCAGGAAGTCCTTTAATCGTAAGGATAATTTACGGCGACATCAACGTGTCGGTACATAAGGCACCCAGCCACGAATGCCAGCATTGCAGTCGAGTCTTCAGACTCCACAGTCAGTTGATCCCATCAATCCGAAAGACGTCCACAGTTTGTGTTCCATCCTTCAACATGACCTATACTTATTCTGAGGGTCGGCTTCTGATTGGACAAGAGTAGTCTGAGATCAGCACAATAAACTTCTGAATACACGGACAATAGCATAAGTGAATTGCAAACACACCCATAGCGATTCCCCCAGCGTGGATGTGCTGTGATGGAGGGGCTAATAAAAGGATTGACCTGTAATCTTTGCTGTTGTTGTTGTTGTTGCTCTCTTTTTGGACTAACCAATCAGAATAGTACTTATCACGGACTACACACGTAGAGCTACGTGTAGACGCGCATGTGTAACATGGTCTAACACGTCCCTCTGGATCTCACAAGCCCATTCCTATGGTTGCAGAGCCATGACGGAGATCCATCCCTATGCGACTCGCATTTTACAGCATGCGACCGTGGTTAATTCCCTCACGGGTTACCGAGCAGTATTTCGGTCCATGTTTGGAGATAGCGACGACAACGAGGGGCGACGCCAGATCGCCGACGAAAGAGTTCACAGAAGCGATTCTCGACAGAGTGGAATCGATGGCAAGGTGTGCTATCACCCACCACTACTGGACTATGTCAGCCATCCTTGATGCTCGGGCTATGGACCACGAGCGCTCACACCGGAACCAGCGACGTCTCATTGGTCTCACAATGGTCTTTGCCCTATTAACCCTAACGCTGTGGCAATGACAGTTCCGTCTTACAGCGACAGAAGAGAACGGCTCTTCACAGCCTCCATACCTTCTGAAAGAGAGACGGCTAACTAAGCACAATGTTCTCACACACGCACACACACACACACACACACACACACACGCGCGCGCCCACGGACGCACAAACACACACACACACACACGCACACGCACGCACTCACAGACGTACACACACACACACACAAACACTCACGCACACGCACGCACGCACGTACACACACACACACACACACACACACACACACACACACACAGGTTACTCTACCAGGTAGCCAGACCGAAGATGGCCCCTTTCAAACGCACTCCATTGCACACATAAAATGGTCGCTTTCGCTACTACTCGTACTGATGACGTCACAGATGACGTGGACATCCCTCCGATCGTGGTCTGTACCACTAGAGCTTCGATTTGACACCCTACACACCACCCTTAGATGAGATATAGAACCTCAATCTCTCACTTATACCCTTCTGCGGCATAAGGAGACAGTCCGATACTTTTACCCGAGCAGTAACGGCCGGGTATCTGACCAACCGTTTACCATCATTAACCGGGTGTCGCTAGAGCCCGTGCTGGACCAAGTGGACCAATTGGATGTCTTGCGATGGGCCTATGAACAGCGCCCCAACACCAAGTCGATAGTGGAGACGGTCACCAATGTTACTTTTTTCGTGATCAAATTCACCGACCGCCCCACCGCTTGAAGCGTCACCTGTGCACTGATGAATATCATACCATGCCGTACATACTCTATATTCTACATGCTAATCGTTGACTTGAGCTCAGTAAACAATTGTACCTAATGTGACAGTGCGTTAAATAATAAAACACGTGGTTTAATATTTCAATTTGTTTGCTGTGAACATACCCAGGGCGGATCCCCCAGCCTGGGTATGATGTAACATTGGGGATAATAAACTGTATGAACATTGCTGAACTTGTTGTTATTCAAGACCACCGCTATCCGATTGTATAATACAGAACAGATATGGTATAATACCGCACAGATTTGGTATAATACAGAACAGATACTCTATAATACAGCACAGATTTGGTATAATACATCACAGATATGGTATAACATAGGACAGATATTGTATAATACAGCACAGATATTGTATAATACAGGATAGATCTGGTATAATACATCACAGATATGGTATAATACAGAGCAGATATGATATAATAGAGGGCAAATATTGTCTAATACAGAACATATATTTTATAATACAGGACATATATGGTACAATACAGGATAGATACAGTATAATACAGCGCGGATTTGGTATAATATAGGACAGATACTGTATACTATAGCACAGATATTGTATAACACAGCACAGATTTGGTATAATACAGAACATATATTGTAAAATACAGGACATATATGGTACAATGCAGGCCAGATATGGTATAGCACAGGACAGGTATTGTATAATACATGACAGATATGGTATAATACAGCGCAGATATGGTATAATACAGGACATCTATTGTGTAATACAGGACAGATATGGTATAATACAAAAGATGTATATACAATAAAACTCATGTGTCAGGAGTAGGATTCGAACCCACGCCCTGCATTGCGCAGACCAGCACTTAGGACTGGCGCCTTAGACCACTCGGCCATCCTGACTTTACATTTATAGGTTTATAGTTTTATCTATTGTATCAGAAGTATCAAGAAAACAACTCATGTGTCAGGAGTAGGATTGGAACCCAAGCCCTGCATGTGCAGACCAGCACTTGAGACTGGCGTCTTAGACCACTCGACCATATTGAAGTTTTACAGTTATAGTTCACAGTATCAAGTCATATGTAGTATTTATGCACAATGCGACCAACAAGTGTGTAGATGTGTCTACACGCAGAGAACAACAAGATGACATCCCACACGGTACATTCGGACCAAGGATCAAGGATGGTCCATCTCTACACCAAATACCTTCCTTCACTGCCCCAAAATACCCGCTTTGGCTACTACTCCTACTGATGACGTCACCAATGACGTCACAGATGCTGCGGACATGTCTCAAATCGGAATGTACACCCCGAGAGCTAAGACATGACACCTCCCACGACGCATTCGGACCAAGGATGGTCTCTCTCTACCCCAAATACCTTCCTGCACTTCCCCAAAATGCCCACTTTCGCTACTACTCGTCCTGATGACGTCACAGATGACGTGAACATCCCTAAAATGGAGATGTACACTCCGATAGCTACAACATGACACCTCCCAGGACGCATTCGGACCAAGGATGGTCCATCTCTACCCCAAATACCTTCCTGCACTGCCCCAAAATGGCCACTTTACTTACTATAACCAACTGCGCATGCGCACATTGACGCGACTTGCACTTCAAAACACACCATTCTGACTTTAACCCACACAAGCTTCACTTTGACACCTTCCACGACCCATTCGGACCCATAGCGGCCCACCTCTAACCCAAACACACCCACACACACCCCCAAAAATGCCTGCTTTCTATACTACGGCCAGGCTGCGCATGCGCAGGGTATTGACAACGTACGAACCATTAGTGCAGTCAAGTGCTCCTGCATGACAGCTTCAAAATAAGACCTCATACCACACCATTGGACCACCAGGGACTCACCTAGACTCCAACACGTCCACCCAGTATGGATTTATACATACATTGGGCTTATATCCCAGTATATATGGGGCTATAGACAGACCTCGAACTTTTTTCAAAAAATTCACCGTTTGGTGCCAGGACACTTCCTATCATGTTTGTCTTGACGAGACTAAGAAAACAAATCCAAACAACCATACCGCAAATGTATAGAAGTAGGTTTCCCAGTGGGACAAACATTGGACCTATACCCCTAGTATGGGACTATATGGGTCTCCCTGAATTTTTTTCAAAAGTTTCACCGTTTCGTGCCGGGACACTTCCTATCATGTTTGTCTTGACGAGACTAAGAAAACGAGACCCAACAACCTATACCGCAAATGTCGAGAAGTAGGTTTCCAAGGATGGTCCTATACCCCCCATACCCCATATAGCCATTTTCCGGATTTTTCGATGAAGTCGGTGTTCCGTATTTTTTCAGGAAAAATTTTACATACACCCACCCTGGAACTAGGGGGAGATAACTCTGATAGGCAAGCCCCGTTAAGCCTGGCGACCTGTATACCCCCCATACCCCATACAGGCATTTTTCCGGATTTTTCGATAAAGTCCGTGTTCCGCTTTTCTTCTGGAGAAAGTTTTACATGCACCCACCCCATTGACTTGATAGGCAGGTCTCAATAAGCCCGGGGACCAATATTAGGCCTTTTGGCTAGGGTTGATAGGTGTTTTCCCCTATTTTAGGGGTAAAGTCCGTGTTCCGCTTTTTTTCTGGAGAAAGTTTTACATGCACCCAACGACCGAGACACTAGTCCAGACGGATGTCTCTTCACATAGGCTTCACATTGATACCTCATACAACTCCATCGGCCCATTAGGGGCTCCCCTAGATCCCAAAACGTCTATTTCCATACCCTTTTCCCACAATTCCCTGTCTGTGCATGCGTAGAATGGTGACAACGCTCGAGCCACTAGTCCAGTCAGATGCCCCCTCACATAGGCTTCACATTGATACCTCATACGACTTCATCGGCCCATTAGGGGATCCCCTAGATCCCAAAACGTCTATTTCCATATCCTTTTCCCACAATTCGCTGTCTGCGCATGCGCAGAATGGTGACAACGCCCGAGCCGCTAGTGCAGTCAGATGCCCCTTCACGAATGCTTCACATTGACACCTCATATGACCCCATTGGACCATTAGTGGCTCCCCTAGCTCCAAAACGTATATTTTCATAACCTTTGGCCACCGCGCATGCGCAGAATGCCGATATTTCAACCCCACACCCAGCCCAACAGATGCCCCTTCATGAATGCTTCACTTTGATACCTCATACGACCCAATCGGTCCACTAGGGACCCACCTAGGTCACAAAACGTCTATTTAGGTATTCCCCGTATACATTAACATTGGAAGTCAACCCATGGGGCTATTTTCTGTCCGTAAAAATTGTTCAAACAGAGTTATCTGCCCTTAAATGAAGTAGAATCGGTCTTTTATCTAGGGACTACTTTTTCTCCGCGGAAGCTTTCTTCCGTGACTGCATCACCGCCAGACCGCATCACCGCGGATGAATACATCCCTTTTTTTCACAAAATTCAAGATGGCAGCCAAACTCTGGCAGAGGCCACTTTGCTTGCCGGAACTATTTAAATAATAGGGAATTTACGATTACTATACTACTCACGTTCGACAAAGGCATCCCAACCTTTTAATCTCCTGTGGATCGGGGATGTCATGATTTCCCTCTAATTGCTATTTTGCTACGATGGGGACAACGCCAACACAATGAGTTGCAAGGTGGTGAGTAGAGGCGATGTCAACGTCGACAGAGCCCTGTACCTGATCGTACTCCAGGGAAAAGCGAGTGCCAACGGTATTCTGCGTCCTCCAGCAGAAGACGAGATCGTACATCAGTCCAGCGAAGAGAAGTCTTGATCCTGAGCGGGAATTCCTGAACGATGGGGTCGCCACGACGTATTTGGATATCTGAACCGTGAAGAGATGGCCAAATGAGGGCCTATTTACCAATGATAAACAGTGGCTGTTATAGTGGACGTAACGCGACAATGTCGCACATTTTTTTATGTTTATAGTCAGAGTTGGCGGGATGGCCGAATGGTTACGCCCATCCCGCTCTCTAAAATGGAGGTAAAAATGGATCGTTTTTGTTCAGTAACTTTTGATTCCTAATTGAAAAATGCTTCAAAACCTCAGGCGCATTAATTTATCTATTTTCCATGTCCCAAAATTAATTTGCCATTTGAAGAACCAGTCATGGAGGTAAAAAGGGTCGTTTTTGCTTAATAACTTTTGACTAATTCATCATAACGCTCGAAAATCTTCAGGCGACTTATATATTGTCACGTGTCGTAACAGTGTTTTACCAATGAAAGTGGGCATAATCTAATTGTTAATAGAGAATAAAACATGTCGTCCATTGTAATGCAAATTAGATGGACGACAGTTTATTTTTTCAATACCATATATACATATGTCCATGATCGCCTTTGGCGGCAACCTCCCCACAGCGCATGCTCCATTTCGCAGGCTCCAATAACATCCCTGCCTCCAATAGCGGAAGTTGACCTTTACTACGTTGCTATGACGTATAGGGGAAACCATCCAACGCACGGTTCAGTTTGAATCCGACCAAACGACTCCTTTGGTGTTGCACATGAGAGAACTACTTTTCATATGCTCTGTCCAGATAAACAGGGAAAATTATCTCCAGATAATTCTTTTTAACGCTAGGTCAACGGAGGTATTATGCAGACTTCAAAAGTAATCAAAATTTTCGTTAAACATCTATTTTACTATATATGATGTCACTTCCGGCGATGTGCGCGAAGGCCCCGAATCCGGTCCAAAAATCTGACTGCTGGCTGGGGTGTTATTAGACCCCCAGCGAGGTGGTTGCTTTGGCGGATGTCTCTTCATTCGATATATTCTTGAATTTATTGGACAAAAACTACCTTTTTTACCTCCATTTTAGAGAGGTGGTTCTCTCTTATCTGTTTGGGTTGATTGAACGACTTATTGAAGGTAAAACAAGGTTTGCCGGATACCGCTTAATTGTATATCTCCTCTTTTGTTCTACTCTAGACTATTTGCAAGCAAGATGGGCATCCAGTAATCATTTATAGAGGTCCATCATTGTATTATCTACGAACACAATACAAACAAACAAGTCTATCAATTACAATTTCTTGTATTTCGTGATTTAACTCAGGTGCTAATTTGAGCGGCAGTTGCCAGTTGTATTGTTTAACCAACTGGATTTTCACACCGAAGTGTGGGACAACATTCGGTCGATCCGGGCAGAACAGGCTGTAAGTAGCAACCGGTTGGCAGTTGACCGAAGGTGGGACATCTGCAAAATAAAAGAATAGTTTAATAGATCCACATATAGGAATCATCTTGGAGATTAACTGAAGCTACTCCTCGTACTGATGACGTCACCAATGACGTCACAGATGCTGCGGACATGCCTCAAATCGGAATGTACACCCCGAGAGCTAAGACATGACACCTCCCACGACGCATTCGGACCAAGGATGGTCTCTCTCTACCCCAAATACCTTCCTGCACTTCCCCAAAATGCCCACTTTCGCTACTACTCGTACTGATGACGTCACAGATGACGTGAACATCCCTAAAATGGAGATGTACACTCCGATAGCTACAACATGACACCTCCCAGGACGCATTCGGACCAAGGATGGTCCATCTCTACCCCAAATACCTTCCTGCACTGCCCCAAAATGGCCACTTTACTTACTACAACCAACTGCGCATGCGCACATTGACGCGACTTGCACTTAAAACACACACCATTCTGACTCTAGCCCACACAAGCTTCACTTTGACGACCCATTCGGGCCCATAGCGGCCCATCTCTAACCCAAACACACCCACACACACACGCCCAAAAATGCCTGCTTTCTATACTACGGCCAGGCTGCGCATGCGCAGAGTATTGACAACGTACGAACCATTAGTGTAGTCAAGTGCTCCTGCATGAGAGCTTCAAAATAAGACCTCATACCACACCATTGGACCACCAGGGACTCACCTAGACTCCAACACGTCCACCCAGTATGGATTTATACATACATTGGGCTTATATCCCAGTATATATGGGGCTATAGACAGACCTCGAACTTTTTTCAAAAATTTCACCGTTTCGTGCCAGGACACTTCCTATCATGTTTGTCTTGACGAGACTAAGAAAACAAATCCAAACAACCATACGGCAAATGTATAGAAGTAGGTTTCCCAGTGGGACAAACATTGGACCTATACCTCCATAACCCGTATATGGGTCTATATGGGGCTATAGACAGACCTCGAACTTTTTTCAAAAATTTCACCGTTTCGCTCCGGGACACTTCCTATCGTGTTCGAAATGACGAGACTAAGAAAACAAATCCAAACAACCATACCGCAAATGTATAGAAGTAGGTTTCCCAGTGGGACAAACATTGGACCTATACCCCTAGTATGGGACTATACATGTATGGGTCTCCCTGAACTTTTTTCAAAAGTTTCACCGTTTCGTGCCGGGACACTTCCTATCATGTTTGTCTTGACGAGACTAAGAAAACGAGACCCAACAACCTATACCGCAAATATCGAGAAGTAGGTTTCCAAGGATGGTCCTATACCCCCCATACCCCATATAGCCATTTTCCGGATTTTTCGATGAAGTCGGTGTTCCATATTTTTTCAGGAAAAATTTTACATACACCCACCCTGGAACTAGGGGGAGATAACTCTGATAGGCAAGCCCCGTTAAGCCTGGCGACCTGTATACCCCCCATACCCCATACAGGCATTTTCCCGGATTTTTCGATAAAGTCCGTGTTCCGCTTTTCTTCTGGAGAAAGTTTTACATGCACCCACCCCATTGACTTGATAGGCAGGTCTCAATAAGCCCGGGGACCAATATTAGGCCTTTTGGCTAGGGTTGATAGGTGTTTTCCCCTATTTTAGGGGTAAAGTCCGTGTTCCGATTTTTTTCTGGAGAAAGTTTTACATGCACCCAACGACCGAGACACTAGTCCAGACGGATGTCTCTTCACATAGGCTTCACATTGATACCTCATACAACTCCATCGGCCCATTAGGGGCTCCCCTAGATCCCAAAACGTCTATTTCCATACCCTTTTCCCACAATTCCCTGTCTGTGCATGCGTAGAATGGTGACAACGCTCGAGCCACTAGTCCAGTCAGATGCCCCCTCACATAGGCTTCACATTGATACCTCATACGACTTCATCGGCCCATTAGGGGATCCCCTAGATCCCAAAACGTCTATTTCCATATCCTTTTCCCACAATTCGCTGTCTGCGCATGCGCAGAATGGTGACAACGCCTGAGCCGCTAGTCCAGTCAGATGCCCCTTCACGAATGCTTCACATTGGTACCTCATATGATCCCATTGGACCATTAGTGGCTCCCCTAGCTCCAAAACGTATATTTTCATACCCTTTGGCCACCGCGCATGCGCAGAATGCCGATATTTCAACCCCATCAGATGCCCCTTCATGAATGCTTCACTTTGATACCTCATACGACCCAATCGGTCCACTAGGGACCCACCTAGGTCACAAAACGTCTATTTAGGTATTCCCCGTATACATTAACATTGGAAGTCAACCCATGGGACTATTTTCTGTCCGGAAAAATTGTTCAAACAGAGTTATCTGCCCTTAAATGAAGTAGAATCGGTCTTTTATCTAGGGACTACTTTTTCTCCGCGGAAGCTTTCTTCCGTGACCGCATCACCGCCACACCGCATCACCGCGGATGAATACATCCCTTTTTTCACAAAATTCAAGATGGCAGCCAAACTCTGGCAGAGGCCACTTTGCTTGCCGGAACTATTTAAATAATAGGGAATTTACGATTACTATACTACTCACGTACGACAAAGGCATCCCAACCCTTTAATCTCTGTCATGATTTCCCTCTAATTGCTATTTTGCTACGATGGGGACAACGCCAACACAATGAATTGCAAGGTGGTGAGTAGAGGCGATGTCAACGTCGACAGAGCCCTGTACCTGATCGTACTCCAGGGAAAAGCGAGTGCCAACGGTATTCTGCGTCCTCCAGCAGAAGATGAGATCGTACATCAGTCCAGCGAAGAGAAGTCTTGATCCTGAGCGGGAATTCCTGAACGATGGGGTCGCCACGACGTATTTGGATATCTGAACCGTGAAGAGATGGCCAAATGAGGGCCTATTTACCAATGATAAACAGTGGCTGTTATAGTGGACGTAACGCGACAATGTCGCACATTTTTTTATGTTTATAGTCAGAGTTGGCGGGATGGCCGAATGGTTACGTCCATCCCGCTCTCTAAAATGGAGGTAAAAATGGATCGTTTTTGTTCAGTAACTTTTGATTCCTAATTGAAAAATGCTTCAAAACCTCAGGCGCATTAATTTATCTATTTTCCATGTCCCAAAATTAATTTGCCATTTGAAGAACCAGTCATGGAGGTAAAAAGGGTCGTTTTTGCTTAATAACTTTTGACTAATTCATCATAACGCTCGAAAATCTTCAGGCGACTTATATATTGTCACGTGTCGTAACAGTGTTTTACCAATGAAAGTGGGCATAATCTAATTGTTAATAGAGAATAAAACATGTCGTCCATTGTAATGCAAATTAGATGGACGACAGTTTATTTTTTCAATACCATATATACATATGTCCATGATCGCCTTTGGCGGCAACCTCCCCACAGCGCATGCTCCATTTCGCAGGCTCCAATAACATCCCTGCCTCCAATAGCGGAAGTTGACCTTTACTACGTTGCTATGACGTATAGGGGAAACCATCCAACGCACGGTTCAGTTTGAATCCGACCAAACGACTCCTTTGGTGTTGCACATGAGAGAACTACTTTTCATATGCTCTGTCCAGATAAACAGGGAAAATTATCTCCAGATAATTCTTTTTAACGCTAGGTCAACGGAGGTATTATGCAGACTTGAAAAGTAATCAAAATTTTCGTTAAACATCTATTTTACTATATATGATGTCACTTCCGGCGATGTGCGCGAAGGCCCCGAATCCGGTCCAAAAATCTGACTGGTGGCTGGGGTGTTATAGACCCCCAGCGAGGTGGTTGCTTTGGCGGATGTCTCTTCATTCGATATATTCTTGAATTTATTGGACAAAAACTACCTTTTTTACCTCCATTTTAGAGAGGTGGTTCTCTCTTATCTGTTTGGGTTGATTGAACGACTTATTGAAGGTAAAGCAAGGTTTGCCGGATACCGCTTAATTGTATATCTCCTCTTTTGTTCTACTCTAGACTATTTGCAAGCAAGATGGGCATCCAGTAATCATTTATAGAGGTCCATCATTGCATTATCTACGAACACAATACAAACAAACAAGTCTATCAATTACAATTTCTTGTATTTCGTGATTTAACTCAGGTGCTAATTTGAGCGGCAGTTGCCAGTTGTATTGTTTATCCAACTGGATTTTCACACCGAAGTGTGGGGCAACATTCGGTCGACCCGGGCAGAACAGGCTGTAAGTAGCAACCGGTTGGCAGTTGACCGAAGGTGGGACATCTGCAAAATAAAAGAATAGTTTAATAGATCCACATATAGGAATCATCTTGGAGATTAACTGAAGGATATGGGCAATGAACATTATGCAATTTTCTTCGCAATAACTGCTCGATAAATTAGTGATTATTTGTCTTATGTGATCTAAAATAGTTTTTGAACAGTTTTATTCAGAGCAAACAATTTGAAGAAGAAATAAAAATCGATGTAAAGCGAGATATACAACTGTGGAGCGTTGATATGATATTAATTTATTAAACTTGATGGGGGTTCTACCTCGGATTTGTTGAAAATTCAGGCTATTTTGAGAGTATAATTCTGGCCCATCATATAGCATTCACGGAAAAAACGGGGAGCGAGGAGGAGGCCAACCTATTCAAATGTAGCTCCACACTGCGGCTTATACTCCATGTAAGAATCACGAGACAATGCATACAATAGCCAAGTCTGGGGACAAGTGTCTTGACTTAAACCTTTTCAGCTGCACATAGAATATCTGCCTACATGAAGTATCTCACACTGCCGCCCCTCTCCATCCCCCCACCCAAATACACTGTATCCTATATATAATGAATATCAGACTGGACGGGAGTGAAAAGCACACGCACAGACTAACCTGGCAGTACACTGTATGAAAGAGCCAACAGCGTTAGCACATGTGCACGAGTAATCACAACCCTCATTCCACGTCTCGTTCTGACTGTAAAATCGACCCTTCGATACACACTTGTCTGTAATTAAATAAGGGAATAGTTTCAGTTAAATTGATAGCTGGAATAAAAAAATAAAAAAACATTCAAGAAACTCGGTACATGTTCATTGGAGAACGACCCAAGAATTCAATCGGTTGACGTTTAATATA
This sequence comes from Hanleya hanleyi, assembly GCA_036873755.1. Taxonomy (NCBI): domain Eukaryota; kingdom Metazoa; phylum Mollusca; class Polyplacophora; order Lepidopleurida; family Hanleyidae; genus Hanleya; species Hanleya hanleyi. The sequence continues at coordinate 135,942 of JAVTVY010052391.1, forward strand.
ATCTGAAATCATAATATAAAAGCTAAGAAAATAGAAAATATACTTATAGAAAATTGCTTTGTTTTGATTTAACAATAATGGAATTATTACACACATGGAGTCAGATTATGTCAGATTTCAAAACTTTCTGTGAAATAGCGCGCAAGTTATTAGAAAAATGACTGTCACACCAGTAGTAATGAAACCGCAAATCTCAGTCCATTTGAGCGAGGTGAGTTGGGCCGTAAATATGCCGCAAGTGACCCTTGACACTTCATCTTGACTGTTGATCTTTGACCGTCCCTGTCACTTCAGGTCACGTGTCTTGCGGGTGCATAAAATAATCGGACATGAAAAAAAATCGAACCACTCAGTAAAAAATCGTTTCGCTATTCGGCAACTAATGTTTGGAATAGTTTACCAAACCACGCTCGTGCAAGCACAAGGTATGGAGAGTTCAAAAATCAGTTACGTTGATGGAGCGGGACACATTGTAGTTGTTCCTCTTGTTATAATGCTTCAGTTTAAAGTACGGTATTGAATTTTTACAAGGACCAACTCTAGCCTGTATTACACAACTGATAGTGCCAATTTAGTGTATGATCAATATCTTAATATTATTTTGTATTTGTAAACTATTTTAATATGTTTCTTTAGTTATGAAAATTCTTTGTTTTAAAACAGTCGGCATGAATAGCCTCCATGGGCTAATGTTAAATGTTTGTAAACCCGACTCTAAATAAAGCTTATCTTATCTTATCTCATCTTATCTTAGACATTGTCTTGACCTTTGACCTGGAATTTTGGGGTTCTGTCGATCGGGTTCATGCTGTGGCGTACTATTCGCTTGGGCGCAGGGCCATTTGCACTGGAAGTGACACCTTGGTGCGCATGCGCGCTCTCTGGGGACACCTGTTGTGGGAATGTTGAGCGTACAGCGTTCAAATGTGGCGTGCATTTTGTCGTCTTGAAGCTCTGGCGATGTAGAATAAGACTGGGGTGGTGGCAATGATCAGTTGACGGGTAGTTGGGAAAGGGCATATTCGGATGCGCATTAGGATGAAATAAAAGTACACCAATATACACTTGTCAAGAGAGGTGGGCATATGGACCTTGGAGAAGCATGTGAACCAGAGAAGAGTAGGTCACGTGAGTATGACATCATCTGAAGTAGGGAAAGCACAGATCGGGTTGCATGTAGTACGTAAGTGTGAGTTGTGGGTTGCATGACTTTGGGTCTACACAGTGTATAGCCAATCCACACCAAGGAACCCCAATGAGAGACATGGTATGTTGTCGCGTGAAAGTGAAGTCTTCAGTAGAAGATAAGGCGCAGAGTCGGTCTGTTGCGCACTCGGATGGGTGAAACATGCACCCCTACCCTACCATCCCATAGGTACGGGCAGGGTTTTATTGAAGCTCTCATTATCTACAGTCCTGTAGTAGATCCGGTGATACGTATGCGCACTCTTTAGAGGAAGAGTGAACATGATGAGTAATGAGGAGGAGTCAGCAGGATGAGTAGTGAGGGGGACAACATGAGTTCGAAGACAGAGTTTCAGAGATCCTCAGACCTTCAACCGATTCCACAAGGTTAACGCCTTGAATCTCCGGTAGAGCGGGCCCTTATCCAGCTCGCTCCCTACAGTAGGCCACATTCGTACCACGAGCCCAGGAATATTCTCATCGCCAATACATGATGGTCTAACCAAATGTCCCGCATGCCTGAGCCCAACGCTGTGAGCACAATGATATGGCGAGATCGCGCAAACGAAAGCATGAACGCCGAGCTGGGCGAGATGTTGAAGGCCACTGTAAACGAGTCTCACCACAGAAAAGAGGTATCGTATTGAAAATAGGTATCCGCAATGTTAGCCCATAAGACATTGACGCTCATAAGACATTGACACGACGGCCTTTAAGTCAACAGTATGTCGAACCGTTCCATATGAAAATCGGTCGAACAGCGTCAATATTAAAAAACCCGAACATCAGCTGGGCAATGAGTGATCGCTCAAAATGAAGACCTGTTGAATTCATCAGTAAGATCAAATGTGTTGAACCCCGCGCTATAAATTGCCCAGGCGACACATTTCTCTACATTTCACCATGAGGACTACGGCATCCACGTTGACTAATGTAAACTTTGAATCTGAGTCCAGGTCGAGACATCAGGGCGTTCCGACGATCTACAACGAGCAGAGACCATGGTCCTACACCAACGAGAAAGCATGGATGCTGTTATTGACGCAGCTTTACGCCAAGCGTGGATAAACGGATGTAAATCTACGCCCGCGAGAAAGCATTGTTGCCATCTTTTGACGCCGGTCTTAACACTCGGTAACGCCCGTCTATAAAAGCAGCCCTAACGGAAAGACGTGCACAGTCGACGTCTAATCGTAAACATGGCTTATACTTGCTCTGGGTGGAGCATCTCTGATGCGGCGCCAGAAAATGTTGCATGCTAGCCCGAGGAGTCAGAATCCAGTGAGACTACCGCTGAGATTCTACCCACTGATACGGAGACCTCGATCGCTGATGCGGAGAGCTGATTCCAGTGAAACCTTGGCGAAAAAGAATGGAAAACCACCTTTCGGGATTTTATTGTGGATGAGGCTATTAATACCCACGCCACGGTGATCTAGGAAGCCGGACAGGATGACTTACAACATACATACATCTACCTGTGGCCACACAGCAGGAAAACAGTCATGACCTTCTATGATAAGTATAGCTTGTTTTCACTGGAAATGATGAGATGTCATAAGCAACGAGCTATCATGAAAACCAGATTTCACATGGAAGACGAGATGGAGATATCGGGCTCTGAAAAATGAGGCCAAAAGGGAAATCAGCTGTTCCCGGATGTGCTGTCGATACAGTAACCTGGACTGCCCGAAGGCGCTTACGGGTGAACGAACGGACGATAAACACGGACAATGGCCGAAGAATGACGCATCACAGGGGTGGCTTTTATTAGCCCAACATGACCGACGATGCGCTTGATGCACGGACAACAAAACCTATCATGATATGTAAACACACCTATAGCGGCTCCCCCATGTGGGCGAGATGGGACGGAGGGAATAACAAAAAGTGGAACACTCAATCCTTTCTTGATGAACATTGATTTTCCCTTTCTATCTCGGAACGAAGGGCGTCAAGGGACATTCACGCCCTTCCATATCGTGCACGTGTTGCACCGTATCAGCCAACTCTCGCGAAAGTGGAATTGGGGTATGAGATTTGTTTTGTTTTGCAAGATTTAGGATGAATGGGCATTGACTGCGGTTAATGGGTGTCGATGGGTGGTGATGCGTTACACCGGTTGTGGCTACATGTATCCCCATGGGTGAAGACGGGCGCTAAGGATATTCACGGCGTACATACCGCGACATGATACCCAGCGTTTGCCAGGATGGCCGAGTGGCCTAAGGCGCCAGCCTTAAGTGCTGATTCACGCATGTGGGCGCGGGTTCGAATCCCACTCCTGACACGCACCTTTTTGTTTTACTGCAACATGCATAAAAAAATAAACAGTGTAAAACCAATTCACCACTATGTATGGACCGTTTTGTCCATGATAGCCAGCTTTGTCAGGATGGTCAAAGAAGCCAGTCTCAACATACATGATCTTCCCTTCACCAGGGATATGGGTATACTGGTATGCGCATGCGGACGTGGAGTTGAATCTCACTCCTGACATCATTTTGTACCACGATCTATTGAATCTACTACATTGAATTAAAATACACTTCTCATTCTGTTGGGTGACATCGCATCAGTTTTTTTGGTATTCAGTGAATAACAAGGGAGCGGATAACCCAGGCCCTATACTTGTTTATATCTTGTGCAGGCCCGTAGCCAGGGGGGTTATTTTGGGTTCGGAAAACCCCCCCTTTCGGAAATATTATATATTTTTCTCATATAAATGCCCTTTTCAAACTGAAGCGAACCCCCTATTCGCCCTTTTTCCCATACAGCGAACCCCCTGATGTGCCCTTTGGAGTGAAGGCGAACCACCCCTCAGTAAATCCTGGCTACGGCCCTGTTGTGCCCCAGTCTCTTTCTTGATAACTTCCTTGAGCTCTGTGTAGTCCAAGGCAAATGTGGTTTTCAGCTCATCGGTTGACAGGTCGTGTTCAATTAGTACGTCCACGTCCGGCACGGCATGTTCGAAGGCAGACAATAGATCAGAATTGAAGGTGAAGTGCCGAACCAGTTGATCAAAGGGGGCCGCGGTGGACTTGGACATCGTGACAAACATGGATGATGTCGTCGTACAGTTCACCACTCAACACCGGTCTGAATTTTCTCCAACCATTACGGAACAACCGAACGACAGCCGGTTGGTGCTGTGTCGTGTCACCACCGCATACATCCCCGATGTTTTCGATGATCTTTATTCGCTTTTCATACACGATGCTCGTGGTGCTGAACTACTTTTATATCGTCCCAAGATATATACCGTGCGGTCGGCACCTGTACACTTTGCACGTTGCAGGCATATTGCTGATTATCCAGTATCTATCGACGGCCTGAATAATAATTAGATATTCTGGTAAGAGTCTCCCCATGAACATGAACTGCACTTCAGGACCCCTATCTAACATGGTTACTTGACTCCAGTGGTTTGACTTACACTGTGGTATACAGTATCATACAACCCACACTTAAGCACCCCATTCAACCCGATCTGCGCTTTCACTACCATTGATGACATCATAGTCATGTCACCTACTCTTCTCGAGTCAATCCATGTTCCACATGCATCTCCAACGTCCGCATGCACATCCCTATGGGCTATAGGGGTGTACTTCTCATCCCCCTGGCGCGCATGCGAAAATGCCCTTTCTCTACTACTCCTCGCCTGCGCATGCGTGTATAACCAGTCAACGCCACCACCTCAGTCGTATTCTACGCCACGAGAGTATCGAAACGACACATGCACTCCAACTCCGCCTAACATTCTCGCAACATGCGTCTCTAGCAAGTGTACATGCGCACTATAACATCACTTCCGGTAAAAAGAATGGCCATGATCTCACACCAGTCGTACACTACATCGTAGGACCGATCGATAGAACCACAACACTCCATGTCAAGAAGGATGTTTTTCAGGCCCAAGTTCAATTTTTTTCAGTCACCCGCGAGTCACGTGTCCGGAAATTATCTTGAGGGTCCAAGTTCAAGGGTCAAAGGTCACATCGACTCCCCCAACCCAAATGAGCGGAAATTTGCGGTTTCATTACTTCTACTGATGACCTCATCTCTCTCAATAGTCTTCCCTAGAGTCGCACTAGGGTGCGTCTCCAACATCCAAGGTCCACATACCCGACCCTATGGGCTAATGTATAGGGGTATGTAGGCGCATAGTCCACAGTGCGCAGCGGCAAATGCTCTGTCTCTACTACGCTAGTCTCCGAGTGTGCATGCTCATCATGACGTCACCTAATCAACGGGACAGCACCCAGTCTTATTCTACACGATGCACGAGTCATTCGATCCTATGCAAGTCACAATTGGACCCCTGGTGACCCATTGCCCCTTTTACATCCCAGGTCACACGCCAATGACGCACCCCTTCCCACCCAAATTGCGCTTTCTCTACTATTGATGAAAACACAAATGGCGTCAGAGTCACATGACTGAAAACATGCCCAGTTGCCATGGAGTTACAAGCCTCATTTACGCCGCATCCCCACCCCATTCCCCCACCCCACGAAAGGAATGAGATTCATTCGTTATATACTAGTAAAACTTTTTAATCCAACACAGACAACAAAAATTGTGAATAAGGAAAAGACTTGTCCCATAAATAATGTCACTGGGAAGAAAGATTTACTCTTAATAAAAAAAAATCGCACTTTTGGACCTCTTCTAAAAATACATGAGCGTTTCGAAGCTTGTGTGATACTGCAGCGTACGGCAAAATTCATACTTCTGTGGGGCTACTATTAAAAATTGACTTCATGGTAATTCCAGAAGGACAGACTTACTGAAGAAATCACACTGGACTTCGGGACAACATTTTCCAGGTTGAGTCTCCAGATGACAATAGGCGGGGACATGAGTGAACGTCGGACATCTGTCACATTAAAATATATGAAACGAGAATCAATAAAATATTTGAATATTCTGATAAAAATAATATTTATTTTGTGCAACACCACGGGCGTCCGATTAGGAGAACCATACTAGATATCATTTGAAAATATTTCTGGGACATTTAATTTCGTCCCATCTAGCAATGTAACCCATCTAGCAATAAAACGCCTTCGTTAATAAGTGAAGCGATATGTCGAATACTTTATAGTATTCATTAATATGTTCTAACTCTGCACTTTGGCGTCGTTATGCAAGATTCATGTAATGTAAATACTGTATTTGTACGTACGATGTCCTACAGACGGAGGCGTTCATTCCAGTGGACATGCAGTAACAATTACTACAAGGTCCATCAGTCCATTGCTGTCCAAGGCTGTAATACTGACCATTGTATTCACATTTGGTGAACGGTTCCGCTGTGTAATAGATGATATAAATAATTAAATTCATACTTCTATTCGGTCTCAATAATTTAATATCCTATCAATGCTCCCCAATAGCGACATATACAGATCGAGGAGCAGGTAGAATTTAATTTGATTGACTTCTATCAGTAGGGCCGTAACCATGGGTGTCAGTGTTACACTGATGACAGAAACTAGGTAGGAAGCTAGAGGGAGGGGCGAAGGGGGGGGGGGGGGGGGGAGAGGTGATCAACGGGTGTACTTGTGCAATTTCATAGTCACTTAACACCCATCTATCAAGAGTTGGATAGATGGATGGACAGTACTTGAGAGCTACTGTAGTAGGCCTATATGAATATTTTGTGAAATATATAATATATCCTCATCATATATGAATAAATTAGCTAACGGCGTAAAATGTTCACAAAGCATGACAGTCCAAAAACTACATATCTGGCTGCAGGATAATATATAAGTTTTTATCTGTACACTCATTATATCGACGTTGCTTTCTCTTGACGGAGCTATGTGGACAATCACGCTGATTTAATCACAGGGGCTTGTTGCTGTTGTTAATTGATTAATCACTCTCTATAAAAACTTGAGTTACTTTTCACTCAACTTGAGTTGCTTTTCACTCAACTTGAGTGGGATCATTTCCACTCTTATACTTGAGTGAAATTTCACTCAACTTTTGTTAGAGAGTAGGTTTGTGGGGAGGTGAGGAAGTAAGAAAGAATCTCACCCCAATCAAACTAATGAACGTATGTTCAACTCAGTGAGTTGTAAATTCGGTTGACCCCAATTTCAGTACCCGTTCATCGTTTTGTTTCGTTGTCTGTTTTATTTTTCAGCATATCCCAAGGTTAGACTGATTTCATAAAAATATAGTACATTCCCAAACAATCTCATGTATTGCTCACGTGGAAATGTACGAGATAAATCTCTCGGACTGTATATGGGTACCAGTGATCTATACAATCTAACAATATATTTTGGTGTGATGGCTAAGAATTTCTTGGGATTAGCGTCCCTTAATTCTCATATCCTTTTCTATAACAGCTAATGACGGACACTTGTCCCTAATACGAAGAAAGGTGTCATAGCTGGTTTAGAAGATAGGACAATTTTAGCCAACTCGCAAATATATATAAATTAATCTTACGTGGTGTTACTACCTGGCCGTCCTGTCCCAGTGAGACGCCGACTAAAAACGACAGAACAAACAGTAACATTTTCCAGCCGAAGACCGAGCATATAATAATTCGTCCCACTTAAAAATGTTCTTACTAGACTATTATCAGTGGGATAAGACAGCTGTGTTTCACTTCTAAAACAATCGCGCAACTTATCTGATCACTGGTACGGCTTTTTATGCCATAATAGATTAAAAATAAAATAATATAAATGTTGGCGACACTTACACACGATTTTCCTAGAGGCCTGTATATCAGGTATATTTTGATAGGATTAGAGCGACATGCCATTTCTCATAGATGTCAAACGAGACATTTCACGGGAAACTATGAGACGCAATTCTTGGAATTAATTAATAACATAATTGTTAATAATGTGTTTTGTGTATCTGTTACACGGTTCGATGATTCGCATTCACTGTTTTTAAGAGTTGAGTGGTGAGAGCCGGATGTTCACGATGAAGTACCGGTTTAGGCCTACCTTATAGTCCGAGCTTGCTCTAACCCTTCGGCCAGGAACGATTTACCGGTACCCGTGATTAATATGTTATTCGAAGTGTGCATGTTGCCCTTTTTTTTATGTCGTTAAATTGCTCGAATGAGACAAACTAATTAATAACCCACTTGAATAATGAATAAAAAAGTTAATATCAAAAGCGATGTTTGAAAAGCTGGTGGATTCAATTCAATTCAATTCAATATTTTATTAACGTCTCACCCCCTGATATCTGCAGGGGCCACTCTACATTGAGTTATGGGAGACACATCCAATTAAAATATTATACACATACATACAAGACATCCGTTATTCAGATCATACAATAAAAGATTACCCATAAAGGATACCTCTACGGCGTTCGAGTAGTCTATATTAGGTTTTGGCCGATAATTTAACTAACTCTCCCAAAGAAAGAATTACACATAATTACCTCTAAATACCCTTGTTTTAGTGTCTTAATTGTTTTGTCTTAATGTACTCATGTTATATTTGTTTTAATGTATGTCTTAATGTATATGCATTTTAGTCCTATGGACAAAACTGAGCAATAAATCTATCTATCATAATAATTCTTTGTCAGACATTGTTTTAAAAGAGCCTCCATAAATAAAACTAATTTCGGACATAATATCGACCCTCAAATCTTCGTAAACTGGACAGTTAAGAATCACATGGAGTTCATCATCTATGCCATTGTTACAAAGTGGGAATATACGTTGCTCTATTGGAAAATTTTCATAACGCCCAGTTTCAAAACGTTTGGGCGCAACCCCGCAAAATGAGTGGATTTTCGTCCCGCTACGTGATATCGTTCTCGAGCTAATTTTCTGTGTTTTCGTACGCCTTGTGAGACATTGTTTTTCTACGGTCCGGTTCTGAAAAGATTTCATTTTCTTAAGATTTCTTATCGGTCTTAGAATCCCTATTACTGGCCCGGTTTCTTATGTCAATCATCCTATTTTTTCTGTCATATTTGTGAGCATTATGGGTCACAGTGTTATTTTGGAGGGTATTTAGAGGTTATTCTCATGTAATTTCCAAGTCGAAGAAAATTGAAAAATCTGCTACTCTTTTGATATAGTTTTCATGTTCATCGGTGCTTCCATAGATCTGCTCGTTCAGAACTTTGAGTGAGCAGTAAAATTAAAACGTCAGCAATACCAATGAGGGTGATCTTTGGACTCTTCGGAATCAAATTGCGTATCTTATTCAACTGCATCTACAATTGACCAAATTAGATATAAAATAATTATTCATATACCGCTTATTCCATAGGCTTATGTGTTAGAATAATGTTAATCGCGGAAAATCAGAAGATATTTAAAGCAGCCAACGCTATTGACAATGTATGGAGGGCAGGGACACACTTGTTGCTAATTCCTTGGGCATTTAAATCACGTAGTACCAATTTCCAAAATGGATAAATGCATGGTAGTTTACACACAATTGGTGCATTTGTGCGCTCAGAAAATTGAATTCCTCGCCGACATATGAGGTGAAAAACAGTTGATTTTTGGGGTTTAAATTTAAAGAAAAAAGACCCCCCCCTCCCCCCTGAGTGTCCAAACACGGCGGAAGCAATTCATGATTGGAGGGGCCACTATCACAGCAAAAATTGGCTAGGGTCCAGGGGCCGTATGGGCCCCGGAAGCTTCAGGGGTCTTGGATGGCCGGAGACGCATTCTGGCGTATTTTCCAGCAATAAATCTGAAAAGCACTCGCCTGTGTAAACTCTATTTGTTTTGTATGTTTTGTTGTTTCTCGCATTTTTTCTAGAATATTCGCTGTCAAGCAAATGATGATATTCGGAAATATAAATAATTCAAGTAATAAATAGATATATCATTTAAATCGCATGTTTCTATGCCCATAACACAGATTTTTTCTACTTGTTGGGGTACCGAACACAGTTCTTATGAATCTGAATGAGGCAAGGTTGCCTCTCATGCTTATTAGAAAGTAAAATCTGCATATATGTTTTTTCGTTTTACTCTGTCGTTTTTTTATTATCTTTCTCTGCCTTGTTTTTGTTTCATTTTGTGTCGTGCTTTTTTTAAAATATGTTGTGATAAACTAGTATGATATTTCATGACGGTGATATATTTCATATTCCAATTCTTGTGAGAAAATCAAGAGTTCCGTAGCCTAGAAATTATGAAGGTTCAATGGAAAACAAATCCCTTCTATGATTCCGTACAAATCAGTAGGTCTGCCCTACTGATCAATAAATGACTAAATGCTCTAATCAAAACAAGTTGTACAATGTTCAAACTAAAGTAAATAGTTATGTGTCCACTGCACATCTGTGTACCTTCTCTTTCTGATGGCACTGATTGTTTGCATAATTTTGATCTGACTGGAATGCTTACAGTAAAATTCAGTGACAGCTGGTCTCATGGCCTCAGGCTCCTAAATAAAAAAACGTAATCTCTGCCAAAGACCAGAATTTTGCCGATTTTTTTCCGCCTTCGGTGCAACGATTAATAGAAAGCCGTTGGTACCACTGGCAAGTATTGTATTTGTTCTATTCAGCTACAAATTTTATTTCGATTCACTGCTCGATAACATGCCTCGCCGGGGCACTATTTGCGGGGCCTAGGCACTGCAATCAGCAGGCAGAGAAAACAGCGAAATGAGCACCTCATGTGTAGAGGCGCGCACAGCTTAAAATTTTGACGGTAAAAGTTTGACAAGAAGTTGGTCACCTTGTAGCGCTTGAAATAAACTACTTCCTGTCGAAAGATGAATGTCTAAACTTAATTAGGGAACCAGCGGCGTACAGTTTTGTTAATACTGCCGAACGTTTAAATTATTTAGGAGTCTGAGGCCTCATGGGCAGTGATTAAATTTAGAGTGGTCTCCCCCTGACTGTGACAGGTGTTGTGGCGAGAAAGAAAGTTTGTAGTCGCGTGCAAGGAGAAACGTGACATTTTCGAGAGAAACTACCGGGAAGAACAAACGTACACAATGAAGTCAGTTACTTGTACAGCCCCGGTGAACATCGCCGTGATCAAATATTGTAAGTACGATTTTTTGTTGGATAGCAGGGATTCAGATTGTTGTTGTTGTTGTTGTTGTATTTTCAGGAAATCACCTTCAGTTCACTAAGACTGCATGGGCACTATAAATCATGCTATTGTCGTACGATTCTTATTCGACCTCTGACCTTTGGCACACAGACAATATTTCCTCCCAGATCTAAATAGTGACCAGCCCCAAGCTCGTGTGGTTTTCACAAGGTCTACATCATTTAGAAAGCAGTTGCTAGTGCAGTAGTTGCAGAAATTTAACTTTCTTGGCGAACAAAAACATGAAAGGATGAGATTTTGAAGGGATGATGTATGTTGGCAAATCCCAATTATTTGAAAGTTGTGTAAATTATAGGAAAGTCTCTGTCCCAGATATTATATATCTGAGACGTTTTCGGCGATATTTCGGGGGCAATTTGTCGTACCGGTACAACATTGAAATTTCATACAGTATATAAACTAAAAAATACTATTCTTTCTGCCATATTTCATTTTAAAATCTGTTGAGAATTGACGAAAATCACCAATGCCTACCATGTTATTTTGGGGGCACAATGATGTTGATTTGCAAATGTTATAACATGCAGACTTGACGTCATGATCAAATAACCCACAAATCTCACATCAAATTTTTGTTTTCGTGATTTATTGAGAAATACTGTAAGGATTTTCTTAGAATAAAATTAGTACTATTTTGTTTTATTTACTGTGTGAAGTTTCAGTGTCGTCTGATAAAATGTCTCCGAAATATCGTCGAAAACATTTCGGATATATTATCTTTTTGAATATAGTTAAGTCATATATCAAACTGTTTCTTGTCTCAAGGAGAATCCCATTATGCAATGTTTGACTTGCAAGTATATATACACAAATGAAAATCCACAAAAACAATTGTTCATCGGAGTCTCAACAGTTCTAAGCCCACAAAAAAGTACTTAACAAAAATCGATATTGTCTCTGCTATCTTCAAGAAAGACTTAAAAAAGAATATAGCAATGGACAGTATTTTTTAAAGATATTTTATCATTTACTATGTCAACGTAATTGTCAAAGGCAATCGTAATTTTTGTCAGCTAATATGAAAAGCAGTCCAAAGCTGTATCCAAGACAAGTGTGAGTCGCACCCCTGTCCCCTTGCTAATGTACATGTAAATCAGTTTGTGCAGTCAGGGATATATGCCCTGGATTCATTCTATTCAATGCCCAACTGCCTAATGGAGCAAAGAGTTATGGATTTCTTTTTTTCGTTTTTGGAGAAAACAAGTGAAGAACTTTTTCAGAATGATATGAAATGGACCAATTTTGCACAGAAAAAAAAAAAAAAAAAAACAAATACAAAAATGGTATTGCTATTCAGTTTTATTTTAATACTTGTAAACTCAGGAGTTTTCTCTCTGTTTTCATGAGTCAGACCAAGCTCTCAAACAGTCATCATGGTCATGATAGTTACGCAATAAAATAATCGTGAACTCAATATAGTCTCCCGAGGAAACCATCTGGCGATAATGCAAGTACATGTGTCACATGAAGTATGACATTCAAAGGAAGCAGCGTACTCTCATCAAACAAATATTACGCTGACAGCAAATTTATATTTTCAAAGATTGTTAATCACAGCTTTTAACCATATTCAATCTGACTTAGTTACACCCGGCATGTATACCACGTAAATGACGTCGTGATTCTGAATTGATAAAAAATTAGCACTGAATCAGATTTGGGTTATTCACTGCAATGCTGGTTCTCCAGGCTTGCTACAAGTCTGACAAGTCGTAAAATGGTCAGCTCAATATTGGCATAGCCAGTATGTAACTCTACGATGACGATGATGATGTCCTCATGATCATACCCTTAACTGATGATGATGATTGTATCATAACTACTGACACTTTTCTTACCAGCGTATCATCTTAAATTTTCCAACATCGAACTGCTTGATAAGTCTTTTTCTACATTTTCTTCTATTTCAGGGGGAAAGAGAGATGAAAAGTTAATTCTACCAATAAACTCGTCAACAAGCGTGACACTTAACGATGAGGTAAACAACAAAATGGGCAAAAGTTTAAAGGCATGATCATGAAAGTGAGCCTGGTGGTCTGGTTGTGTATTGGGAGTTGGGATGGGTAGTTGTGTATAGAGAGTTGGGATGGAGTGGTTGTGTATAGGGAGTTGGGATGGGTAGTTGTGTATAGGGAGTTGGGATGAAGTGGTTGTGTATTGGGAGTTGAGATGGGTAGTTGTGTATAGAGAGTTGGGATGGGTAGTTGTGTATAGGGAGTTGGGATGGGTAGTTGTGTATAGAGAGTTGGGATGGGTAGTTGTGTATAGAGAGTTGGGATGGGTAGTTGTGTATAGAGAGTTGGGGTGGGTAGTTGTGTATAGAGAGTTGGGATGGGTAGTTGTGTATAGGGAGTTGGGATGGGTAGTTGTGTATAGAGAGTTGGGATGGGTAGCTGTGTATAGAGAGTTGGGATGGAGTGGTTGTGTATTGGGAGTTGGGATGGGTAGTTGTGTATAGACAGTTGGGATGGAGTGGTTGTGTATTGGGAGTTGGGATGGGTAGTTGTGTATAGAGAGTTGGGATGGAGGGGTTGTGTATAGGGAGTTGGAATATGGGGTGGTTGTGTATCAGGAGTTGGGATGGGATGGTTGTGTACAGGGGGTTGAGATGGGGTGGCTGTGTATTGGGAGTTGGGATGGGTAGTTGTGTATAGGGAGTTGGGATGAAGTGGTTGTGTATTGGGAGTTGGGATGAGTAGTTGTTTATAGAGAGTTGGGATGGAGTGGTTGTGTATAGGGAGTTGGGATGGGTAGTTGTGTATAGAGAGTTGGGATGGAGTGGTTGTGTATAGGGAGTTGGGGTGGGTAGTTGTGTATAGAGAGTTGAGATGGAGTGGTTGTGTATAGGGAGTTGGGATGGGTAGTTGTGTATAGAGAGTTGGGATGGAGTGGTTGTGTATTGGGAGTTGGGATGGGTAGTTGTTTATAGAGAGTTGGGACGGAGTGGTTGTGTATAGGGAGTTGGGATGGGTAGTTGTGTATAGAGAGTTGGGATGGAGGGGTTGTGTATAGGGAGTTGGAATATGGGGTGGTTGTGTATTGGGAGTTGGGATGGGTAGTTGTGTATAGAGAGTTGGGATGAAGTGGTTGTGTATGGGGAGTTGGGATGGGTAGTTGTGTATAGAGAGTTGGGATGGAGGGGTTGTGTATAGGGAGTTGGAATATGGGGTGGTTGTGTATCAGGAGTTGGGATGGGATGGTGGTGTACAGGGGGTTGAGATGGGGTGGTTGTGTACAGGGAGTTGGAATGGGGTGGTTGTGTATAGAGAGTTGGGATGGGGTGGTTGTGTATAGGAAGTTGGGATGGGTAGCTGTGTATAGAGAGTTGGGATGGAGGGGTTGTGTATTGGGAGTTGGGATGGGTAGTTGTGTATAGAGAGTTGGGACGGAGTGGTTGTGTATAGGGAGTTGGGATGGGTAGTTGTGTATAGAGAGTTGGGATGGAGTGGTTGTGTATTGGGAGTTGGGATGGGTAGTTGTGTATAGAGAGTTGGGATGGAGGGGTTGTGTATAGGGAGTTGGAATATGGGGTGGTTGTGTATCAGGAGTTGGGATGGGATGGTTGTGTACAGGGGGTTGAGATGGGGTGGTTGTGTACAGGGAGTTGGAATGGGGTGGTTGTGTATAGAGAGTTGGGATGGGGTGGTTGTGTATAGGAAGTTGGGATGGGGTGGCTGTGTATAGGAAGCCGGGTGATGACAGTGAAGCTGGATGTGGTGGTAGTTTATAGGGAGCCGGGTGGGGTGGTTGTGTATAGAGAGCTGGGTGGTGATTTAGAAATAATGTTTTCATAGGCTTTCTAAATGGTTATTTTACACACAGTTAGTGTGGGAAAGTTTATATTTTAGGGCAAGGGCATGGTTAGCTGAACATTATTGACATAATTGTTATAGAATTATGTTTAGAGAGTCAAGTGGGGTGGTAATTATGTATAGGGATCTGGGTGGTGGTTGTGTATATGGAGCCAGGTGAGGTGGTCGAGTATAGGGAGTATTGCTTGATCTCTGTCCATCCACAAAATAAACCTCCACACAACCTTTCACCATGACCATGTTGTTTATGTTATACCTATTAATATTGTTGTTCTAGCATGTGCAAAGATAACTTGTTTTATTTGAATTACGGGCATGTGATTATAATTTGAGATTTCATACTTTTTCAGCTTCGAGCGAAAACCACAGTGGCAGTCAGCAGTAGTTTCAGCAAAGATCGGATATGGCTGAATGGAAAGTAAGTCTGTTTCAACTGTGGCAAACTTTGGTGTTTTCTCTCAAGTTAAAAAAACATGTTTTCAAAGAGCTACATCTAATGGGCCTTGTCAACTTCTCCAATAATTTTTAATCATTATTTGCCTTTTTTTGAGAGCATGCTCTAAATCATTATCCATTCACATCATGTAGAAATTTATTAATTTCAAGATGACCAATTGTTAATATACATGTATATTGAAAACATTTATATTTGATTTCTCCTAAATTTAAATAGTTATCAAATTGATTAAGTAAAGACTAATTGATTAGATGCAGATTAATCAGAATTGAACCTTGTATATACTGTATATGTCATGTTTGTGTGTGATTCGCTAATATTGAAATTTAGTACCAGTGGTGGAGATATCGATATGTAGCTGAAAAAATAAATATGCACGTTATTCATATATTGTATAAGGGCTGTCCCATTTGAAAAAGGTATGGGAGGGACGGAAGGCAGCTTTGAATTATACCCCACCACCCATAGAAATTTTATTGGCCTTCCCAATGTTGTAACATGTATTGAAGGGAATTTTCTCCTATGATCCATAGAATAATATATTGAGTGCCTTCCTCCCCTCCCATACCTTTTTAAATGGAACAGCCCTAAGCTTAATTACATGTATCATGATTTTAATGTTTCTTCTTTATTTCTCAGAGAAGAGTCCATATCAAGTGAAAGGTTACAGAATGTCTTCAGAGAGAGTGAGTCACTTCAACATGTCAAAGTAAACAGTACAGTTGATAATATAACATCTTGATATATAGAAAGGATCAATTTTGTGGAGAATTATGGAACTCTTATGGAATGGAGGAAGGTTTATCATCTTGTAGATTTTTTGTGACCAAATCTGTCTATTTTTGATATTTTAAATTCAATTAAATATGGCACAGTAAATCCCCCAATAACTGAATCACTCTGACAAAATTCTATCCCCATTCTAATAATTTTGATCACCCTCTAAAATCATTAAAATAATGAAGAAATAATGGATTATATGCCTGATTTTGGACCAAATGCCAACTTCCTGTTCTAATAAATTTGATCACCTCTTGTATTTATTGTGGGAAATTTAACTTCTCTTGATTGAATTATTAGAAGATTTGCCGTAATTAAAAACAAAATATTTCTCTGTTACATGTTCATATCTTTATACCATTGCAGTAAAGAGGCGGGCTCGCAGACGTAAAGCAGACAGCAAAAACAATGAAGAAATGATAAACTGGCGCATCCATATCTGCTCTGAGAACAATTTCCCGACTGCTGCGGGTTTGGCATCTTCGGCAGCTGGTTATGCCTGTTTAGGTAAGAGAATTAAATTATGGCTGTCCAATTAGGCCATTGACAGAATTGTGATATCCTGATATCATGGAATCCTGCTGGGTTTTTTTTCTTTTTTTCGGTAGTCCCTCAGTGACACGGTCAGTGGTCATTGAGGAATGTTTGTTTGGCAAAATACATGTACAATCATGTATGTTAATGCCTCCTCAGCAGCTAACCTGACAATATTGTCTCATTGTTGCACTGGCAGGGCAAAGTTTGTCTTACTCAGGAGAACCATATCAGCAAGCAGATACTTAGCCAGTCAACCTCTGTATATACACAGTACATGTATTTCATAACCTTTATCTTAAGACTTGTCTTGTCATGTGACATAACCAGAAATCAGCCTGATATCTGACTTTTGTCCCCAGATTAATGTTGGCTGCCCAGGAAATATGTTGTTGGTTTCTGCATCAGTTGTCATAAAATATGGAGATATTTGGTCTGTGCGAAAGAAAAATAAATGAAAAGAAAAAAAAATCCTCCCACCCTCATCATTATTGATCAGAAAAGTGCCTGTGAAGCTAGACATCCATTGCCAGAAATTATGGATATATTTGGTCTGAGCGCAGGAAAATATAAATGAAAAGAAAAAAAAAAGAAAAAAAAATCCTCCTGCCCTCGTCATTTTTTTTTTTCATCAAAAAAAGTAGACATTCATTTTACTAAGCCTAACCTAACAATTTCTTGCACATCTTGTTCCTTGGCAACAATATGCTGTGGAGATTTTATTTGGATAGAATTTGATATGTGACATGTTATCAGCATTTTCACATGGGAATACATCTGGTCTAAAATTGTAATTTCTTGTGAATTCAACTGTATTGTATAGATATTCTTGGTGTTATAAGTGATGATCTCATGTCTTTGGTTTTATATTCCAGTCTATTCTTTGGCAAAATTATTCGGAGTTGAAGGTGAAATTTCGGACATTGCAAGGTGAGTTTGTCTAACATGTCAAACATACACGGTAATCCTTCTAATAATTCAATCACAGGAAGTGAAATTTCCCACCATAAACTCTGGGGGTGATCTAATTTAAACACCTCAACAAAAGTAAGTTCCCCCCAAAATGTAGCCTCCTATTTTCCAAGATATTTCATCGATTGCGATGAAACTTCTCACACATCATCGGGCTAACCATGCCGATATTGGGTAACAATGATTATTCTATAGGTTGTTTCATGCCTGAATGAGCATGCGCAAAGTTCAAGTCCGTCGTATTTCAAAAATTGCAATAAAAAATTTAAAACGATTTTTCGAATGCATAGTCACTTAATCACAAATTTAACACCTTAATAAAGTGTCACAGCAGTCCATTATGGTTAATATCGTGTGTATCCACCACGACACCGTATCACTTGTCGACAGCGATCTCGCATCGTGTTGATAAGGCAGGTGATTCAATGTTGAGGTATGGCTAACCACTCCTCTTGAAGCAGGCGACTTAGGTCATCAAGATTCGACTCTCTTCCTACTCTAAGGTACACAGCATGCTTCAATTGATCCCACAGATGCTCGATGGGGTTGAGATCCGGAGAGCTGGGCGGCCATTGCATCCGCTCAATGCCTTCATTCTCTAAAAAAGTATTGACCACTCTCCCCCGATGTGGACGCGCATTGTCATCCATAAAAACGAACCCATCGCCAATGGCACCGGCATATGGCATCACCTGTGGACGGAGCACCTCAACAACATAGCGATTGGCATTAAGGTTTCCATCAATCGAGATGTCTGTCTTCCCCGTAGCACTGACGCCTCCCCAGACTATCACGCTGCCTCCTCCAAAGGGAGTCACAGGTTGCACACAACACTCCGCATGTTGCTCACCATGGCGACGCCACACACGCCTCCTACCATCAATATGACGAAGAGAGGCACAGGTTTCATCGCTGAACAGGACGTTTGCCCACTGCTGTCTCGTCCATCGGGAATGTTCTCTTGCCCATGCAAGGCGCGCTCGCTTATGACGACACAGAAGTGCGGCTTTCTTGACCAGACGTCGAGCACGTAGGCCAACGGCTTTCAGGCATCTCCTTATGGTCTGGTCACTCACCCTCCTTGCCCCGGCTCTAGCAGCTGCGTGCAACTGATTTCTGATTTCTGTTGCTGAAATTCAGAGTAAATTCTTCATTTCAAAAAGATATTGGGCTATGAAAGGGAAATCGATTGATCGATGATAGATTTCATTGCAGACAATTTCATGCACGTCCAATTATGCTTCATACCTGTTCTGCTCCTGAGGTCACATTTGAGATGTGTCTATCTTGCCTCCGAGTTGTTACCTTGGGTCGCCCACTTCTCAGCCTATCTTTCACCTCTCCCGTATACCAAAACTTGTCCCGTAATTTCCTGATGGCATTTGGACTGACGCCCATTCTACGGGCAACTTGTTTTACTGGGGTGTTAGCCTCCAAAAGTCCAATTGCGATGGCCCTATCCATATTTGATAGCCACGGCATGGTTGAAAAAAACAACAGACAGTTCGACTACTGTGAACATGGAACATCGGACTGAATTGGACTACTGTGAATCTTGTACACAAGGACAGTATTCCGTTCTGTGACAGCAATTCATGTATGCACGTATTTGATCATTTCAGTCAGTGCAGGTCAAGGTGTCTGATTGCCTTGCAGTATTCCCCATGCCCGGCATGTGAAACGGCGCGAAATTTCCAATACTCCATGTTGAACATTCGTTACATTGGCCTTGTTATCAGGATGCCAACTCGCAGCCGACAAATGATACAGTGTCGTGGTGGATACACACGATATTAACCATAATGGACTGCTGTGACACTTTATTAAGGTGTTAAATTTGTGATGAAGTGACTGTATGCATTCGAAAAATCGTTTTAAATTTTTTATTGCAATTTTTGAAATACGACCGACTTGAACTTTGCGCATGCTCATTCAGGCATGAAACGACCCAATATCGGCATGGTTAGCCCGATGATGTGTGAGAAGTTTCATCGCAATCGATGAAATATCTTGGAAAATAGGAGGCTACATTTTGGGGGGAACTTACTTTTGTTGAGGTGTTTATTAGAACAAGTTGACAAAATGGTCCAAAATCCTGCAGATAATCCATTATTTCTTTGCTATTTCAATGATTTTAGAGGGTCATCAAATTTATTATAACAGCTGATTGAATTTTGTCCTCAAAAGTGGGAGTGATTGAATTTTGATAGGGGGATTGAATTATTAGAGGGATAACCGTACAAACTGGAAGCTTCACACTTTGTGTTGGTTGGAGGCAGAGAGGTGTTTTTACACATCATGCTTGAAGATGTAATCAGCCACAGAATCGAGATTGTCATCAAGTTTTCTGAAACTCCATGAGAGTGACATATGTTACAACAGGTACAAAATAAAGTCTGTTTGACCACATCTATCTCAACTTGTGTCTAGTGTTCTCAAGAAAACGGGAGGAAATGATAATCAAAGATAAATGGCATGATGGCATGCCGTTTATTTTTTTCGATGGCCACGGTGGAGCGCAGTGACTTGGTTGTCAACGTCACAATTGAAAGTGGGCATCATCACTGCTTGTTGGACGACGTCATAATGTGGGGTGTTGTATAACTGACGTCATCGCTACTCCAGATGTTGTGGGTGTGCATGCTGTGGCGAGGCTGAAGTTCGTCGGAGTGGAGGGCATTTTTCAAATTTCTCTGACTGATGTTCATGCTTTTACTGTGTATACTGACCTCGCTATTGTCAAATAGGAAAATTATGATGTCTTAACATGCTTCGATGCAGAAAATGCACAATTGAGAGTTGAACAAAACAGCACAATTGAGAGTTGAACAATTTCTCCGATTTTGAGGCTGATTACATCTTTAACTGCAGGTTTAGCTTTTGTGATATTTATTTACTTGACTGATTTATATTTGTCCTAAACACCAGATTAGCAAGTGGGCCCCCAACAACTGCATCCTATCTGAACTATATAAACATGATTCCCTCAAAAGTGAAATGCAAACAGCATATAAGTGGACATTTGTTTGAGGTGGATTTCTAAAGTGTGTGTATGTAGTGTTAATATTTTTATTGCCACTATTCGCTCAAAATTTCATTGTATTTTTTAAAATAAATGTTTAACCTACCATGTTTGAATTTGCCAAATTTTTCAGACAAGGTTCAGGGAGTGCATGTCGGAGTGTCTATGGGGGATTCGTGGAATGGGTCATGGGGACAAAGGCAGATGGCTCAGACTCTATAGCCCGAGAAATAGCACCAGCAAGTCACTGGCCAGAGTTACGGGTCTTGATACTGGTGGTAAGTTCCATAGCATAGTACTCATTGTTGTCAGCTGATCTTTACGGTCGATTTACTCAAATCTAATTTGATGGTTAAAAACATCTTTGATTCAAACGCTTGCTCTTCAAAGAGAGAAATATCTACGAGAAATGCAAATGGCGATTGATACACTAATGCAATTCAAGATGAAGACGCAGTCCGCCATTTTGGCTCTCGTATCACCGTCGCCACAAATAATTCGAACACGTCCGTTTTTCCAGAATCAGTCTGAATAATAATTCTAAAGTGGTATATCTTTTGGACTTTCAAATCTTATCACCATTTCGCGAATAATTAGGAAAATTACCATACATATTGGAATTAAGGATTCCCTGAGGTAGACTGGGAACTTATCCATACATTATCATGTTTCATACAATGAAAAGATTAGCTGAAAATGTCCTATATGTATACTGCTTTTTTTTAGACACAGTTTTCCCCTACTTTACTCATATGTAACATCTTGTATTTTAACTGGTTGAACATTATAGTTTCAACATGACAGCTGTCTCCGTAATGCAGTCAAACAGTTCTGTAACACATGGCATATGTTGCCATGGCAGCGAGACAAAACTATACACCTGAGGCAATTATTCTTGTACCTTTCTACATTGTATAGTATGTGTATATTAACCAGAGGTTTAGCATAGGTCGTTTTCAATATACATCTTTCAAAACAAATTTGTCTTCAAAGTGTAAACATTTGTTTTATTAAATTCAAAACCCTTTTTTTAATAATTCATTAAATTTCACCATGTCTGATATCTTTCTTCTCTTGTGATGAATTAGTGTCAAACAGTAGGACATTGTTAACATCTCGTGCATATTAGTAAGAAAAACGTCTGGTGGCAAAAAATAAAATGCAAAATGTATTGCTGCTATATTCAAAACTTTTCAAATGGGGGAAATCTTGAAAATTAGGTGCCACAAAAAACATATATTAAGCTGAATAAAATTAATTTCTAACTTCCCAGGCGCTATTTTGAAAAAAATGATGAGGGTTGGAGGCTATTTATTTTATCTTTTTATTTTTTCTCTTTCGCACCGACCAAATATATGGCACACCGATGCAGTAGTTTAATACAGTATGCATAAAACGAACAACGTTCTTTGAGTTACTTGTAGATTTAGCCTTCAACATGATTGTTTCCTTCGAATAAACAACGAAACATCTCATTGTCTAAGAATATATTTTGACGAAACTTTGAGAGAGAAATGTGTAAAAATGAAAAAAAAAAAAAAAAAAAAAATTTTATGCGGTCATGCCTGTGAGGCTAGGAATTTATTTTATTCGGGCTTACAAAGTTTTCCCATTTTGATTTCTCCCCTCAGGTGAGTGATCAGAAGAAGCACACGAGTAGTACGGCAGGAATGCAGACGACAGTGGAGACCAGCGATCTCATTAAACACCGTGCAGACAAAGTTGTTATCCAACGC
This sequence comes from Hanleya hanleyi, assembly GCA_036873755.1. NCBI lineage: Eukaryota > Metazoa > Mollusca > Polyplacophora > Lepidopleurida > Hanleyidae > Hanleya > Hanleya hanleyi. The sequence goes on from JAVTVY010052391.1 coordinate 158,530, forward strand.
TCACAGGAGATGGAAGATGCAATCAAAAATAAAGATTTTGGAAAGTTTGCTGAAATAACCATGAAGGTATATATAGTAGGAGGAATTGTATCTTTTAGTATTATTCAAGGAATTTAATTTTCTCCCAATGCTCAAAGCTCTGTATTGGGGTCTGTCCGTCCATCCGGATGACTTCATTTTCAGATAATAACTTTGGTATATGGGTACTTCAACTCAAGCTCTTGCTTGGGGTTGTTTTTCTCACCGATCCATATATAGGTGGTGCCACCTGGGTGTCACATTAAAATTTCATTTATGAAAAATTTGGTATGTGGGTTCCTTGCCTCAAGATCTCACTTGGCATTGTTTTTGATACCATTCAGCCTATAGCCTATACAGTAACTTCTGAAAACTTGAAAGGGTTCATTCCAAATTTGGTATGTGGGTACCTTGCCAACCCACATATAGGTAATTTTGCCACTTTGGGGGCCAAGTCAAATTGCTTTCCATGCCGAGTACTGAACATTACAATTCCAAGGCATATCACTATTTTCAATGTCGGGGAACTTCAACCACTCATTTTCATTTTGCCCATATCTTACATCATGTTCAAGTTTACACTTCCATGCAGTCTTCACTCTGACTTGTTGGAACTCATCAAGAAACATAAATGAGCGTTGAGAAACAGAGATACATCTGAGATTCTCACACTGAGACAGTGCTCCAGATAATTTTTTTTTATGAGGAGTACTACACTCCTCCAAATTTGTTCGAAGGAGTATCGCTTGTCATACCAGGAGTATTGTTTCTTGCCCAGGCCTGTGCTGTAATATTTTCTATGGAAACCTATTATGGGTTACCTAAAATCTCCTAGGGTAACCTGAAATAGGTCCCCTAACGGGAAAATTAGGGTAACCTATGTTCACCTAGGATAACCTGTTTGATTGACGGCATCTAATTAACGTATTCCTTTGAAAACATTTAAATAAATGTCATTATTTTATCATAAAAATCATGTCTTTACTACTTTATTTTTATTTCCAATCCCATGTATAAGAACTGTGTATTCAGATTTGTATTAAGAGGTGAACTGCGGTCAAATAGCCTACCAAGTCTACTGAATTTCACCAGAATATAAATTTCCATCTGTTATTTATCTGTATTTCATCATTGAAAACTGCTGAAATGACGAGAGATTACATATGGATAACTTCTTGAAAAATGAGAAACCTGCTTGAATTCTGCAGATTTCTCATCCATTGATCATGATAGATTTAGATTTAAAATATCACGAATTATCAAAAGTTTTTCGGAATTATTAACTTTTAGTTGCATAACAACAACAACAACGTGCGCGAATACCTTGTTTACATCACTTGTCCACCAAACAATCGGTCAATGCGTGGTTGACGAACATCTTCTGAAACACTTATTTATGACATCATGGGTCTTTTGTGCCTTCAAAATCTCTTTAATTCTTTCGTCTTTGGTGATTTTAAAAATTACTTTCTGTTTCGTTCTTTTGGATTATGGTACTGTCAAAGTTGCTCCACGTGCTCAACGTATGTTGTTCGTTTGAGAGGTACGAGTTTACTCGCGCCGCACATGCGATACAATCACAAATTCTATTGGTCAATTCAGTTAAAAGCGTCCTCCGATTGGATTCACTATTGCCGAAGTTGAAAATGTACTCGTCATGTTACAACAACAACATGCGGTTACGACACGGTATGTGTTACGGTATCTTTACGCATTGATTTTGGCGATAAGGCGTATCAGCTATTTATCGGGCGTATTTGTTACGCCTAGATTTCAGCATGCATGCGTTTTTGAACTTTTTGTAGGCGTAAATTACGCCAATACGCCCCTTATCTGGAGCACTGTGAGAACCGGGTTCATACACCCCCTGGAAAGTCCTTAAAACACCTGAAATTTAATTGCTGACCTGGAAATTCATGGAAAATGCTTAAAACTAAAGTTAAACTCCTGGAAACTCCTTGAAGAACTACGCTTTCTTCTTCTGGGAGAACCAGTGATCTGATGCTACGAGTTACTGTGCCAAAATTTGTTCCTGAACTTCGTTAATTTGCCCATCTTTCTTGTGAGTTATTGTACATGAACTAAAGACTCAAAGAAAATTAAAATTAGTGATCGGGACAGTCCTATAAGACTCATGGAATGTTTTCCTGCTGTGAATGTATGAACCTGTGAGAGGATACAATAATAACCATGTCATCCTTGTGATATGCTGTGTTTTATTTCAAAGATCAGTCAATTTGTGACAGTTTGTGTTTGCCATGTGTTACTGTTTGTAAATGGGAGATGTATTACTATGATACATATACAATGTACTATCTGGAATCTTACCTTGCTATCATTGCATTGACACCCGCCTCCCCCCCTCCCCCACACACACCTTTCCCCCACACACACCTTTCCCCTGGAAAATTTCCTCCACTAATGGGGCTAGAGAGGTGAAACTTCCCACAGATTACATCAGGTTCAATTTCTTCAATAGATAACAGAATCTGATGACATCACCCTCTAGATGTTATATTTCCTCTGAGTTTTTTTCAAAATATTTCTTTTTTTAATAATTCTTTTTTCTCTCATGTCTATCAAACAATTTTTTTTTAGGTAAAGTAAACTTGGTTTATGCGGGAAAAGAAATACTATACTTTCTGAGGATGCCCTACAGTGACAGCCATTTTTTTACACCTACCCATGATCCTTTGCACCTGGATGATACAACTGTTCACAAGAGTCCAGCTGAAATGTTTTGTCTCCCCCACTCCTTCTGTATTCATATTAAATATTTTATGTCATGTTATTTTCTAGGAGAGTAACCAGTTCCATGCTGTGTGTTTAGATACATACCCCCCTATATCATACATGACGGACATCTCTCGTCAAGTCGTCAGAATGGTTCATGCCTTCAACGATCACAGTAAACAGCCAAAAGTAAGTTTATTAATATCATCTGTGAGTCCACTCAAACTACTCTTTCAAGCTATCACTCCTTGAAATTGAGGCCATCAATCTTGAATTTTTTTTTAACAATATTTATTTTTAATTTGTTTTGAATATTTGAAAAAATCCTTGCCACATTACATGGTTTTAGAAGCCTTTGGATTCTATTTTGAATCTGCACAGGTGTGAAAACATCCCATATTGTTTTTTTTTTTTTTTACAGCATGTACATACAATGTATTATAAGAATTGAATTGAATTAAATTATAAGTGTTGAAAAAAAATGTTTACTTACTGATGAGATCATGATGCAGACATGGTTGGCATTGTGCCAGAAGGTGGACACCAAAGAAAAAGTATTTCATCTGGGAATTTTTAAGAAGCTCGTATTTATGTCATATTACATTTATTATAACATTAATTATCACAATTAACATAATTATCCTGATTATATTTCATCTGTTAATCAAACCGGCACTATAAATTATTCATCAATATTACATTATAGGTCTGCTATACATTTGATGCTGGCCCAAATGCCTGTTTGTATCTACTGGAAGACGATGTTCCCAGAGTTATTTCCCTTGTCTCACACTTCTTTCTACCACAAGAGGGAACGACCACAGAGTTTATACGGGGTATTCCATTAATACCTGGCTCTCCAGTTAAGGTTAGTACTGTCCCATGTCTACTTCTTTGTAATTCATAGACTTATTATTTCTTCATATTGTACTGTTGCCCTACAGATTGGCATAGTACATGACAGTAGTTCTACAATTTGATAGGGACTACTGGAAATTTTTGCAGTTACCACTCAGAAAGTAGTTTGTAAATTTAGTATTCGACACTCGATTGGTAAGTTTGGAAGAGACTTAGAAACTTCAAGTTGGCATATCTTTGTACTGTTGTCCTGTTTTCAACATCAGCGTATCTCAGTTTGTTATTCAAAAGGGAAATTAAGTTTCGAGCTTTTAAAAGATTGGTCATCAATTTTACCTCAAGCCAACCAACAACGAATTAAAATGGATAGACTTTGATGACTGTATTCTTGACTTACAGGGTGATGTTGCTGCCATTCCAATAAATGTCCAACCTGGAGCCATCAAATATGTGATACATACAAAGGTTTGATAATTGTTTTAAACAATACATTGTATGAAGCTATAAAACACAGTTATGTAGTCAAACCTTTCTGTTAAAATTGCATACTTGTTCTAAAGCATTTGGTTAAACTATGTTCCTACGAACTGCAAATTGTAAGGCTGAATAAAATGATTTCTTTGCGAGAGAAATAATTTCATTTGCAAATTGTCCGGTAACGAGTGAGTGAGTCCATTCGAATCCTTTCGTCGCCAAAATAAGGAGAACCGTTGACATTAGAACCTTGATTTTTGGCTCGAAGGAGCATTAGGGGACTGTCACCAGCAAGTTCTGAGCTGACCTCCTTTTGATGATAATTATCACCATCACTGGTTATTCTGACATGAGCTGTGCCCATCTTAATATAGGCAGGATTTCAACTTGGGGTGTGGGGGATTTCCATGAGTTCAGTTCGTGTCGGAGTCCTTATGCCTACCCTACTTCGTAGGTCCTGTGACACTAGTCACACTGCGATGTGTCAATAATGGGATGGAAGGAGAAAAGAATGTGGCATGATTTAGCTAATGCGGTTAAAGTGAAAAAATTAAACATTACTTATGAGAGAAATTTTCCGATTGGCATAAAGTGGCTTCTCAAATAACAGAGTTTATGGGGCATGACAAAGGAATAGTATAGGAATATAACTGTTTTATTCAATAATGTTTGGCATAAAATTGGAAGGCAGGCAGCAGCTGAATGCGACACCTGTGGGTGATGTAGTTTGCATAGTTTGTTTGGTCGACTCGGGTTATGTGGGCTCTGTAAGAACACATAGCAGTGGCAAAAAGTTTTGAGGATGGCGATGGGGGAGAGGTGGGAGGGGATGGAGGTGGCAGTATCTGACATGTCTGAGGAATATTTTCATTCATTTTGTAGACAGCACGTAGTAGTGGTCAATACGAAGTGGTAGATATATAATTGAAGCTATGTCGATAGCAAATTCATCACTTGCACATTATTGAGAGAACGAAGAAGACCATGTGCAGTGACCCGTGACTGCAGCTGATCAGTTACTGGTTCATATATTTTCACTTTGCCCTATCTTTTAACCTAGGAGAACATTTTGAACTGGCATATTTTCATATAATATTTGCCAAATTATACAATATTATATGCATAATACCACTTCCATTAAATACTGGGAAAATATAGTAGGCCTACACAAGGGCGTAGACAAGTTGTGAAGTTTGGGGGGGCTGAGGGGGAGAGTCTGAGAGGGGGGTATCCCCCCTCGCAGCATAGATTTTTTTTTTGGAGATTGATGGTAAATTGGCGATCACTGGGAGCATTTGTCGAAAATGTAACCTTAGTGGTGCTTTCTCGGAATAGTAGTGAAAATTATCCATATTCATCATATTTACACCAGTTAAATAGTGACTTTGTGTCTGGGTTAGATTTTTTACCTGTATCTCTAGGGTTTCTCCGTGAAAATTATTCGAGAGTTCGTATCTCTCGTTTGTGAATAAACAAATACTGAACAAATGACTGGGATCACAATAAAAAAAAGTTTATGGTGAAAAAGTTCTGAAAAAATCTTTTCAGCCAACGTGTTGACCTTTTTCGTCCAAATGGGCGATATGTGATTGAATTGGAGCACATTATTCGTTTCTCGGAGAAAATCACATGGGGTCTTTGAGTCCGATATCGCCAAACTGTTGCGTTGTTCTCTGACCGATTGCAATTATTCTAGCCCTTCTGGTAAGCATTGTTGATGATGTTACTTCCCCTGTAATATGCAACAATTGATAAAGATATGTGACAAGCTAAACATTTACTTCTCTGCTGTGTTTGCTTTCTGTTTCATTCTTTCTTTCCTTTTTTTCTCTCCTTTTTTCTGTTTTTTTTTTTTCTTGCCGGACGTCGGGGGCTGAAGCCCCCCCCAAGCCCCCCCTTGTCTACGCCCTTGCTACATATGTATAAATGAAAGTCAGTTATCACTGGATCAATGCAATCTTCCAGGTTAAAGAATGGGGCAAAGAGAAAATATACATGTATGAACCAGTAGCTGATCAGCTGAAGTCACGGGTCATTGCACAGATAGGCTCTTCTTTGTTCTCTCAATAATGTGCAAGTGATGGATTTGGTGTTGATTTTCTTGCTCTTCACTAGTTAGATGTGTTAAAATAAATAATTGTATGGATTGATCACAGGAGGGATGGCTGATATAGATGACAATCTCACTTATTGTTTTGTTACATTTCAGGTCGGGCAAGGACCACAGATCTTGAGTGACCCATCTCAGAGTTTGCTTGATAAAGATGGAATGCCTGTGAACCTCATTAAAAGCTAACACATTTATTGCCTTTAATAACAGTTTAGATCATGTTACAATTCAGTCACAGAACAATTCATCCATGAATGAAATAAATTGATAGCTTCACAGGCACCGCTGCATCAGTTATGTAATGCTGTATCAGCACTTTTTTGTTGCCCACAGAAAATCTGTTTTACCATTTTTTTTTTTTCGTTTTTACACGTTTCCGTCTCAGTTGCACCAGAATAATGTTCTCAGACATTGACTCTGTCACTTTCTTCTTTCATTTAAAAGAAAAAGTACTGTTGAAGGCTGACTCGATAAAGCCTTAACCACCTTCATGGAGAAGTTCAATCCAATATACAACGAGTGTTTCCCTATCGTAAGCTTTGAAGCACCTAAACAAAAACTCATTAAACCTTGGACTACTTATGCAATTCTGAATTCAATTCATGAGAAAAACCGGTTGTATCGCAAGCAGTTAATATACCCTTGTGAGAACACACGCACTAGCTATAGAAATTACAGAAACAAGCTAAATCATATCATTCGACTAGCCCGAAAAAACTATTTTGAATCCAAATTCAATGAAAATAACCAGGATATTAGAGGGACATGGAAAATAATGAATCAATTAATGAACCGCAAGAAATCTAAAAATCTCCCTCAATCATTCGTTATAAATGGAAAAGAAACCAGTGACAAAGATGAAATTTCTCTAAAGTTCAACGAATACTTCAGCAACATTGCATCGAAATTAGATTCACTTATCCCTAACACAACCGGAAAATTTTCCGACTATCTAGGTTCCCCTATACCAGACAATTTCAGGTTCTCGAATGTGCAGCCCAGCGACGTAAAATCTACTATTATGAACATGAAATCAGCTGCGGCAGGCGTAGACGGTATCTGTATGTCTGTAGTTAAACTAATATCCGATGCTATCTGTATCCCACTTTCACATATTATCAATTTGTCTTTCTCATATGGCACTGTACCAAATTCTCTAAAATTTGCCAAAGTTACCCCTGTCCACAAATCTGGTGATACCAGCTGCCTAGAAAACTACTGACCTATATCAGTCCTTCCGTGCTTCAGTAAAATTCTTGAGAAAACTGCCACTAACATGATGTCTGAATTCCTTGATACCAACAATATTATTTCACCGAATCAATATGGTTTCAGGGCGAATCATTCCACTTCACTGGCAGCCATTGACCTATATGATAAACTAGTTACTGCGAGGGAAGCCAAACATTTCAGTATCGTAACATTTCTAGATTTGTCAAAGGCTTTTGATACCGTTAACCACAACATCTTACTTTCTAAGTTGAATCATTATGGATTTCGTGGTATTTCAAACCAATGGTTTAGAAGTTACCTTTCCAACAGGCTGCAGATAGTACAAATTGAAAATACACTATCGCCACCGGAACAAATTACATGCGGTGTGCCGCAAGGATCAATTCTTGGCCCTCTCCTCTTTCTGTTATATATTAACGACATCACGAATATAAACAAAATCTTGCAAATAATTCTCTTCGCAGACGACACAAGTGTTGTGTACTCTGACAAGAATATCTCTAATGTTTTCGATACTATGGGTAGGGGACTAGAGATTTATAATTGGCTGTCTTCTAATCGGTTGTCACTGAATATCAAGAAAACAAAGTATATGTTAATTAAACCCAACACGAAAATGCCTTCCGGAAATTTACCTTCACTATTCATATCAGGCATCGAGATTGATATAGTTCAACAATTTAAATTTTTAGGTATCATATTCAACAGCACTTTAAATTGGACCGCTCATATTAATTATATCTGCAGCAAAGTGTCACGTAATATTGGCATTGTTAATCACATCAAGAATTCTATAAATAAAAAATCATTATATATTTTATACTACTCGCTGATCTTTCCATATTTGTCATATGGAATTACCTTGTGGGGTAACACTTATCCAACTCATTTGTACCCTCTATCTATCCTTCAGAAACGTGCCTTGCGTATTATAACTTTTTCAAAAAAACGTGACCACACGGAGCCATTGTTTCGGAAATTAGAAATATTAACCCTTTCTCAGCTTAACCAGTACTGCCTTCTTCGACATGTCCATGCGTTCATTCACCATTCATATCGGCTTCCACTTAACTTTCAAAACTATTTTACTAGACAAGCTGCTGTTCATCAGTATCAGACAAGAACACGAAATATTAATTTATATCGACCCTTTCATTACTCCAATCTTTCCTATTATACTTACAAGACAGCGGGACCTCGAGAATGGAACAAAATACCCCCGCACCTAAAGACCATAAACTCATGCTCACTTTTTAAATCTAAGTTAAAACTATATCTACTTTATTTGTAAGTGGTTTCGCGCTCTTTCGCAAGTACAGCCTGCACCCTACTGAATCGACAAGTGTGATTATAGGTGAATGCACCAGTCCATTTGTCATGCGACCATGAACTGTAGGTTGAATCACTTCACATTGAAGCCGCATAACAGCTGCAATGTTATAATGAGGCAACATGTGATTATATATCAGATATGTCGACAGTCCATTGTAGCTACCATTTGTCTTGGCAACAGTCCATTTGGCGAACCATTAGATCAGACGATGTGCTCTCTGTGCATCATTCACAAGTGCATGTTGACCTACAATGGACTGTCGATCGGTCCGATGATGATACAATGGACTGTCGTAATATCAGACAGACAGAGAATATACTATTAATGGTTCATATTCCTCTTAAACACACACAAGTGGAAGGAATCGAGAGATGAATGAGTCAGTGATACATGAGGCAGGTAGTAAGTTCCCACGTGTTCATTTTGTGCTCATTTCCTCACACTATAATTCGATGCTAATACCTACAATGGACTGTCTACCAACACCTAAAAACACCTCTCGCCGCAAAAATGTTTAAAAATTTTTGTTAACTTGAAATAGTAATAACCCTACGTTTGGTGACAATATAGTACGATATTTCTCCTTCAAAATATGACTGGACACCAGTAACCATACCTGTCATCGATATGCTGAAAATCGTTCATTTTCGGCTGTGGTCACTGTCGTCTGGTCAGACACACGCCCACGCTTGATAACGAAAGCACTGGAAAACCTACCATTGACTGCAATTTGACACGTGACCGGCGGTTTTCACCTATAATCATACTTGTTGATTCAGTAGGGTGGCCTGGCCAGATTTAGATTTAGGTCACCTACCATGAGCAATAGAAATTAATACATGTCTGTTACTCTGGGATAGAACAAGTCCTTTGGACTTTATTCCCGCCTCGATCATGCTATTTAACAATCCATTCTTGCCTAAATTTTCCATTTATGTAAAATTGATATGTAATATTGTATTTCCATGGTGAATAAATCTAATCTAAAAATCTAATCAAGTAACTCAAAGAGTATTGTTGGTTTCTTGCAAATTGTATAAAACTACTGCATCAGTGTGCCAGAAAAGATGAATATATTTGATCTGTGCAAAAGACAAAAAAAAAAAAAAAAAATATGAACAAACTTGTGAACCTTCCTCCCATTTTTTATTTTCAAAAAAGTGCCTGTGGAACTAGAGAATAATTTTATTCATCCTAAATGTTGATGAAATGATTCAAGAAGTTGAAAGAGTGTCAAATATAAAATGTCTTATACATTTTATGTTTGAGATGAAGTCACATTTCATGCATTTGTTACGTTTCTTATTAAACATTCCATCAAAGTTTGGAAGCTGAGTAAGGGTTACCGGTAATAGAGTGTTTGAATTGTAGTATGCTATCATCAAAATCATAAAATTTATAGAATTCTGAATTTCATCGTTTGACCACTGATATGGGGAAAATTCTTGACGAGTGAATGTATATCACTGTTGAATTACTGGCAGATTATTTAGACATCTCCATGGTTGAAGCTTTGTTCGTAACCCTCACTGAAACTTATCTTGATCGGACATTGTTATTCAACAAAACTCACAAATTTGATTTTACTTATTGAACACATTTAGTTTATATTATTGTTAAGACATTCTGAAAATATATGCGACAATGGTACAAGCATGTTGAGTAAAAGCAATACAAAGTTCCTTGGGTAACGATAAAAGGACTCCTCGGCAGTTGTCTATATGTTGATAGTGTATTTCTCATATTTATCCGATGCTATAATAGCCTGATTTTTTATCAATTAAATGGCGAGTATATTGATTTATTATATATATTTGTATACAGTACATAATTATTAAAGGTGAACGTCAAAAGTTTCTGAAAACAACTGCAAAAGTGTTGTGTTTATTTCTATGTTTTTATATGCCCATCATATTGAGATGAGGAGTGTTTAATGCGATAGCGATTCCCATCCATCCGTCCGTCTGTCTGTCTGTTAATTTCTTGTTCATGTGATTTCTTCGGTTCCATGTCATGGATTGGTACCAGATATTGGTTATACCTTACCCATGGGTCAAATATCAGGTTCAACTTGATTGAAAATACATTAAATCATTGAAAATAAAACGTTGTGTTTATATGCCATAAGTGCAGTCCAGACTTTCTGTGAATTTTGATGACAAAGAAGCCTATTGAGTTTAGTAGTAGGGTAGGAGTAGTAGATATGACTGCATCAGTCTATAGTTATAAATTTAGTTGCATTTGTCAGACAATTTGGTCATGTTTTGCTGCTAATAGCATTCTCTTGAAGGACCAGCATATCATTGAAATAGAATGACCTTGACCTAATTTCTCAAGGTCGAATTATATGGCCAAAATATCATAAAAGGAGATTTAATGCTGTTAGTGCAATACATCTTAGAAGATTATAGCCAGCTTGCTGAATTCATACCACATGCAGATATAGCAATGGACCAGAATCGAATCTATAACTGACTTTGGCCTATTTTCTCATGGTCAAATGATCTGGCAACGTAGATTCAATGCTGATAGCATGTCTCTTGAAGGATAATATATATCCTTTCTAAATCTAATTTTCTAATTCCTTTCTGGAATCTTATTGAACGCTTATGAATGCAAGTTTATCTGTCGGCCATCGATGTTATCACAATATTTTAAGCATAGCCGAGCTGTCCGATTCCACACAACAAATACAGTCAGCAATCAACCAGAAGCATAAGTAGCTAGGTTCAATGCCATTAGTCTTTCTAGATTTACACCACATATGCTTCTGGTTGACCTTGACCCACTTTTGCCGAAGCATGGGAAATATTTTATGACCCCCGGATTGCGGCAACCTGGATTGCTGGGTGAAATGTTATTATGTTAATGCAGCAGAACTTGAAGCCTACCCGAGTTGACTGACCTGCATATATTTACAAGGCCATCCTACGTTGATCAGGATACATCTTGAAGAATTATAGCCAGGCTTTCCAAATGAATGCTATATATGCATGCATTGATCCAGAAGTAAGTTGAAAATGACTGACATTGACCTATTTTTTCAAGGTCAGACTATTATTACGATATTTCTTGAAGGAGTGAGTGAATATGATTTAACATCACTTTTAGCATTATTTCAGTCATATCATGACGTGTGGGTTTCTTTTCACACCCGGAAACCACACAGGTAGGGTCTTTTTGCCTTTTAACTATTTTCACACCCAGGAACTGCACGGGTGCCTTAGTTGGTAGCTTCTTACGACAAGCTCTTGACACGTTTCTTGGAGGGTTTTTTTTTTACCTACACAAGTTCATACCACAAAGCATTAAACTAATAACTACACATCTATCGATAATGGTTGGCCAGACATATTTCTCACGGTCAAATTCATATCCGAATAGATCAGAAACCTGTTAAGACATGACTGACCATGATCTATTATCCAGGACCAAATTTCTGGCATAAGAGCAATATAGGAAAGCATTGCTACGGCTTTAGGAATTCAGTCAAGCTTTAACAGAACCTCCATACAAAATTTTTTCCCAATCTGAATTGATACCTTTGACAACGGCCGACTGTCCAAAGTTCTTTTCGTATGAGCGCGTGGACACTTCACGTATAGTCATCCCAAATACATCTCATTTCTGTGAAAGTTCTAAAATTACATTCTCTTAATAACCGACATCCAGAACTTGCATCTAATGTAGGGTTATGCTACATATAGATGTAAACAGGAAATCAACTCGAGTAGCTGATTTCAGTCCCACATCCGGTCTCTGAGATGTATCAGATTTTCTTGAAATTTTCTTTGATGGTATTCAGGTACCAGTACAGACATACCAAATTCTTTGAAAGTCTTATTAATAAACTTGTTCAGAGTGAACAATTCAGGTCAATGATCCAGATTTCATTGGACCGGCAGGATGAGCTCGTTCCAGCTGGGAAGATACATGTATTGTATTGACTAAGGCGAAAATCTGAGACAATTCGAAAACGCCTATATTTCTGTATTTGGATTGACAAATAATTCAAGAGTGGCAATTTTACGGAGAGGTGAGTTTCATCTCTGCATCGCGAATAATTAAGCAAATTATCGTAGTACAGCTAGCACAGCAATGAATACTCTATGATATTACATCTGAGTTTACCGAGATTGAGAATCACACTTGCATCTATTTGAAAAGACAAATACAAAATTTCAAGGTATATATGATTGTTTTATTGTACAAGATATATCATATGCATTCCAATCCAGATTCTTGTATCTCATACAGGACTAAATATATATATATATTTATATACATATTTTCAAAGCTATATATATATACAAAACTAACAACGTTAGCTGTGCCAAGTGGCCATGATATCAACCATATGGCAAAATTTGATGACGTAAAATAATTTGTCTTTTTTATATCGTGCAGATTTTGTGAAAAATAATGCAATATACATGTGCATATACTGTTTAACTACTTAAGCTGTCAAACTGCAAGGACATCTACATTATGAAAACTTGCAACTCAAATTCTGTTGAAGAATAAAATGATCACTAGTTCTGTATATAAGCCAACAAGAGTAAATTATGTAATACATTCCCTGTTTGATGAAGGTAATTAGTTAACATCAATTAACATGATTAATGTATTATCGTTAATTTGTTATACAGCGGTTCAAAGGACAATAATAATGAATCTTTGTGCGAGAAACCCAGACTATATGTACAGATATTTAGCTATTGATAATGGCTGTGTTGATGACCTACAAGTTACACGAGTGGAAAAGAAATGAAAATAATTCTCAAAACAATGACTTGGAAATATGGGTATTTTCGGGGATTCAAAAATAACAAAAACTACATAGATAACAAGTATTAGATATGCAATGATGTGGGTGGGGGGGGGGGGGGAACCTCTTGTAATCTAGTTTAAATTTTGCATACACTGGTTTGGGGCTGGGGTAACAATTTCCTTTGCGTATACATTATACTTAAATGAGTCAGAACATAATGTTCAAGGCTATGTCGAAGACGAAATGGGAACAAAATTAGCAAACAATAGGCCTATATCATGTATACTGTACTGGGTACGATGATAGGATTTGAATGTTGTAAGGATTTATTCCATGTGGAGAACATTCAACAAAAAATAACCCACAAATAAATAATTATATTACAGATTTCTTTGACTAAAATGTTCGCTGATATTTATAACCGTTCTTTTACATATCTATAGAAACATGTACAGCAGATTACAAAATGATATTGTACAGTAGGGGGAAGATTAACCTGGAGACAGAAACATATGTTGACATAATATATAGGTCATGTTGACATGTGGACATAATATAGGTCATGTGGACATACTATTGATCAAGTCTACCAGTACAGACATGCAGACAGACACACCTACTGTCTGTACCAAATAATCTATTCTACACTTTTACACGGATATTACGGAGTCAATTTATCGTGAAACATTAAAATTTCAAACAGTATATAAATTCAATTATAGTACTTCACAGTATCAAGAAAATCCTTCCAGTACTTCTCAATAAATTGCGAAAGCAATAATTAGATGAGAAAATTGTGGGGTATTTATTGACGTCAAGCCTGCAGGTTACCAAATTGATAGATCAACATCCTCGTGGTCCCCCCAAAAACATGGTAGGTATTGGTGATTTTCGTCAATTCTCAAAAGATTTTCATGAAATACGAGAATAAAATTACTAAATATGCATTATTGAGTTTATACATATACTGTGTGAAATTTCAACATTAAACACAAAATATACTCCGGAGCCTTGGTGAAAAAGTCTACAATAGATTATTTGATACAGACAGGATCTCCAATATTCAGTGTTTTTATTGGTTTTAAACAGGGTAGGGTAATTATGTGGATAAGGGACCCTCTGATTATTGCTTGTGTAAATTTCACATCCCTCCTATTTTATACGGAATTCAAAACTGCAGCGGAATTTCGAAGAACTGAGAGAGAAAGGAGAGAGATACATGTAGATTCGAATTACAATATGTAAGATCTCGAATAAATGGGATCGCTTCCAAACAATTCAAAAAGGTAGTCCACGTATCATGCATATTCAGCTCTCTTTTCAAAACTTGTTTTTGTGAACATTCAAGGTTAACATATCTGGCTATCTTGACATCTCTCATGAAGATGAATGTCCCAGTGTACTTACAAGTCCTAAAACGCACTTGTAAAGTATCATGACAGCATGCCAACATTCTATGACCAGTATGTCCTAGAGGGTTATTTGAACCCGGGTGAAGATTTAATAGAAAGTTTTCAGTAGTCTGTATTATAATCAACAATACACATGGTACCGTATGTATACATAGAATAGCACAGGTAGTGAACATGCTGAACAGAGGGGAGATAACTGGAGACCTCCTGGTACGTCTCCGCATTACTGCTTCATTGACCCGGACCAGAGAATCTCCAGTTACATGTACAACTAGAGCATAGTCTGAGGGATGCACACATTTGATCAAAATGATCAGTAAGGCTGCTTACAAGATACCCCCCGTAAGGGCATAGATACATGGGGGTGGTTAACGTTTCACGAGTAAGCTGAATGGGATTGTGGCAGTGGAAATCATCAGTAAGCATGCTTACAAGATACCCCCCGGATGCACATTTGATAGGAATTGACGAGTATTTGTAGAGGAATATAAGTATACATGTTATGAGTGGCGGCACAGTATGTAACTAGTTGACAATGAGACCTCGCTCGGTTGGAGTGCGGTTAACGGATTGTCTATGCATGTGTCGTGACGATACTCAGATGAGTTTAATGGATTGTTCAGAAAATTGATGTTAATAATGATTGTTGAGAATGGGGTTATGCAGGCATATTGTGTTTTACCTAACTGTTGTTACCACTAGAACCGTGTAGACTTGAAATGGGCTGTTGCAACAGATAGGCGAATTACTGTCATCTGGATAACCATATTGAAGAGGAAAAGGAAGTAAATGGGGAAGTGAAATATTAAACTTACTACCTGTAGACGCATATGCAACATCCTGAGCTAGGTCTCATGGTATGGCAGCTACATACAAAATTTGAGAAGAATCTAATCAGCCGTTGTCAAGTTATGCTCCAGAAATGGAATGTTACGGACCAACTGAGAAAATTCTGCCCATAGGTGGCGCCACCTGTAGACGCACATGCGCCAAACGCAATCCCAAGCAAGGTCTCATGGTAAGGTAGCTACATACCAAATCTGAGAGGAATCCAATTAGCTGTTGTCAAGTTATGCTCCGGAAACGAAATGTTACGGACCGACAAGAAAAAGTTTTGACCCTAGGTGGCGCCACCTGTAGATGCACATGCGCCAAACGCAATCCCAAGCGAGGTCTCATGGTAAGGTAGCTACATACCAAATTTGAGAGGAATCCAAGTAGCGGTTGTCAAGTTATGCTCCGGAAACGAAATGTTACGAACTGACTTGAGAAACTTTTGACCCTAGGTGGCGCCACCTGTAGACGCACATGCGCCAAACGCAATCCCAAGCGAGGTCTCATGGTATGGCAGCTGCATACCAAATTTGAAAGGAATCCAAGTAGCGGTTGTCAAGTTATGCTCCGGAAACGAAATATTACGGACTGACATGAGAAACTTTTGACCATAGGTGGCGCCACCTGTAGACGCACATGCGCCAAACGCAATCCCAAGCGAGGTCTCATGGTAAGGTAGCTACATACCAAATTTGAGAGGAATCCAAGTAGCGGTTGTCAAGTTATGCTCCGGAAACGAAATGTTACGGAATGACCCTAGGTGGCGCCACCTGTAGACGCACATGCGCCAAACGCAATCCCAAGCAAGGTCTCATGGTATGGTAGCTGCATACCAAATTTGAGAGGAATCCAACTGGCGGTTGTCAAGTTATGCTCCGGAAACGAAATGTTACGGACGGACGTACAGACAGACATCCGTACGGACGGACGTACGGACGGACGGACAAGCTGAAACCAGTATACGCCCCCTACACTACGTGTCGGGGGGTATAATAAAGACCGGAACTACTAGAGGTCATAATCTTTAGATGTTGAATATACATGTAGTTACAAATATGTAACCGAGTCTTGAATAATATGTGTTTAATTGAGTAATACGTTGTATATGTCTACTTCAGCGGATCTAGTTTTGTGCTCAGTGTACAAATACATGCAAGTCAAGTTTTGGAAATGGCCTTCAAATAAGACACATACACTGTATTGAATGTGGAGTTTGTCAACATCATAATGAGGAATAATACAAATAATTACAATCGACTGATGGAGATTTATCCCACCCGATATTCTCATATTCTCTGGACATTTACAAAATGATTCATTCAACACGAAAGGATCCAAATGATGCGAGAGTGGTTGTCCATCGCTGAGATTTGTTAACAAGGCACAATGTTAGTTACATAATATTACACCTGTACCTCCTTCAAGCTGATAATGGACTCTGCCACTTGTTTACCATGAATACACTACTAAGGAAATGCCATTCAACCAAAAAGGGGACCCTCATGCAGATTCAGTTATTACTGGTATATACACTGAATATTTGCACATCAATGACACAAAATTCTGAAGATGATTCACATTTTACGTTTAACAATACCGGTAAAATCTCAAAATGCAGCTCCACCGAGATGTCATTAAAAGAAGATAAATTTTAACACTGCTGGATTGTGGCAAACAAACATAATAATTTATTGTAGGATGTGGCAATACTAACTTCAAACCTGTAGCCACGTTATATACAGCTTTGTCAAGTTATTCAACACAAAGCGAAGTCTTCCTCTGGGTTATGTATGTGGGAATACAGAGAGTCAAACATCACTGGCTAATCTTGGAAATGATACTCATCGATATTTATGAAAGTTCTGTATATTCAAACGAAAAACATAGAAATACCACCAATAAGCAAATTAATATCCTGAACCACCCTGCCTGTGTATGCCAGTTAAAGTTTAGTCGCATCCAATTATCTCAAGTTGATGACGCCTCACAGCATGGTGTCCCAAGTTTGAAGCCATCAGTGTGGGAACATTACGCAGTCAAGGGACCAACTGGGTCGTTGGGTCCTATTCCTTTTCACACCCGGGAACCCCACGGGGGCCTCAGTCGCCTCTTATGACAAGCTGTCTGAGGAGTTGAGGCCTATTCTTACCATGACCTGCGGTGTGCACGACGACATCCCAGGTCAATCCCCGGAAGCCCCACGGGGTGTGGTCAAATGGAAATCACAGCTCACATGTATAACAGATTTATTGCTATATTATTGAACTATATTTATTGTTCATAACTTGGCTAGGTTATAATTTTTATAACTTCTGAAAGTTGGGTCCCTGACTGCTAAGTGGCTAGGTTGGGAGTGATCTGTTTGAAGGTCTGCATAAAACAAGTTCATTAAAAATGATCTCAGAGCCAGCTACAAAACATCCTACATATACCATGACAGAAACTAACGGGCAGCAGAATTTGCAAACAGATGTGCAATTTCGCAAACCGACATTACAGCATATGGCTACTTAAACATTGTGACAGTGGAGATCATGCCAAGATTCTGGGCTCTACAGGTGTGGATATATGCAATATTCATTATTACAAATAATAGCTGAACAGAAGACGTTCAAAACCAAAAGTGTGACCCGGTCACTGTGATCAGTTTGACCAGATCGCTAACAAATCAGAGATTTTATAAATGTGGAAAATCGAGTAATTAGTGAAGAATGTAAGAACAGCCCCCCCTCCCCTTTCACAGGCTTAATCCAACTTCAACAGGCACATTGACATAATCCAGGTGATGAACTCATTGTTACAATAATTCACTATAGACTAGAAAATCTCACGTTATAAAATTACAAACAGCAGAACTCCTGAAAAATGGAAAAGCCTGCATTTTACAAACAAGGCTGCATTTACAAAACAATTGTACATATTTACAGTTTACTGAATCATGGTCAGGTAGATTTCAAAGTACTGATCAATCAAATCTACACGAAGGAATGAGAGTAGTATGAGTGGTCTGGTTACATAATAGTTCGTACATGTACATAGTATCATCTATTTAGTTGATGTAATTTCTTCGAAAATTGGGCTAAGAACTGTTGTCAATAGTTACCCCCTCAACTTACAATATTTGACAGCCCAGTTTTCAGACTATCCACAATATCCCATTTGAAGGGACAAGGGTTGACAGGTTCATCGACAATCCATGACATCCTCTCACATTTCAATGTAGCCATCCACATATACCATACACTGGGTATTGGGACACCCCAGCAGTAAGAAAGACCAGTAAATTTTTGCTGGAGCTCAAAGTCTGAGGAAAGATTCAGAATCAAGTTACGTCAATGAAATGACAAGGATGTAGGGATCACAAAGTAGCACAAATGGGCTTCAAATAATGAAACGCCACCTTCCATCATGCGTATCAACAAAATGCCACTTGATTGAAGGGAATATATATCCATTTCTGTACAGCAACAACAAGTCGAGAAAGAGTTGACTTCAATTTGCAGGAATCCATTTCGGTCGGAACGTTTTCCCACGCTAACACAGTCAATCGGGTCATGCGACCTAGTATTACAACCAATCTGAGAATTCACTCCTGTCCAAAACCTTCCGTTTCCTCGATTGCATAATTCAATTTTTCCACGAGTTGTTCGTAGTTTCGGTACGGAGGCAGATCCAGCCGGTTAAAGCAGGTGTGACTTCTCGGTAACCAAGTCTCCTTGCCGACCTTTTCGATACAGAACCTCTGAGGGCCGTTACTCCCTGCAATGAACAAGAACGTAGATTTTATTAAATTCTGGCGTCACGTTCAATGGTATGCATACTAGTACTTAGATGCATCAATTTATGCTCATACTCTTAAATACAAATTAGAACTGGCCAGACAAAATGAGGTAGAGTCAATCTGGAAACGCTCACCCATGAGTTCGGCAAACCCTCCCACAGGTAGACGACACGTCCCCGTTACAAACTGTAACAGACGAGTGCGCTTCTCATTGTCAATCTCACGAACAAACTGAAAATAAAATTAGAGGTAAACATAAATATTATTACATCTCTGTAAAATACATCTCTCTAATAATAAGACAAACGAACAATGTTACACATCAACAAAGGTAAAGCATAAACAACTGCTATTCTAAAACCTATCTGCTTTTAATGTCCAATTGGTCACCTAAAATGATTTGCGACAGTAAAATTTGTGTTAATGACTGCAAATTGTTTCAAACAGCTACATGATCTCTTTTGGTTGTCTCTTTCATGAGCACCTGGCAAACACCTGGTCACCAGAAGACAGTCTTGAGTACTAAAACGGGCGATCTAGGGTTTTTATATTACGTCAAATGCGATTAAATATGTATGAATTTCTAGTTATGTTGTTACATGACGTTGGAAAGGAAGAAATGGAATTGGAAATGGAATAACTGAGGGTAGGTCATGTAAGAGGGTAGATCATGCAAGAGAATCGGTTCTGCAAGATGGTAGGTCATGTAAGAGGGTAGGTCATGCAAGAGAATCGGTTCTGCAAGAGGGTAGGTCATGCAAGATGATAGGTCATGTAAGAGGGCAGGTCATGTAAGAGGCCAGGTCATGTAAGAGGGCAAGTCATGCAAGAGAGCCGGTTCTGCAACAGGGTAGGTCATGTAAGAGGGCAGGTCATGCAAGAGGACAGGTCATGCAAGAGGGCAGGTCATGCAAGAGGACAGGTCATGCACGAGGGCAGGTCATGCAAGAGGACAGGTCATGCAAGAGGACAGGTCATGCAAGAGGACAGGTCATGCAAGAGGCCAGGTCATGTAAGTGGGCAGGTCATGTAAGTGGGCAGGTCATGTAAGAGGGGAGGTCATGTAAGAGTGGAGGTCAGTAAGAGGGGAGGTCATTTAAGAGTGGAGGTCAGTAAGAGGGGAGGTCATGCAACAGGGCAGGTCATGCAAGAGGGAAGGTCATGTAAGAGGGTATGTCATGCAAGAGGGCAGGTCATGCATTAGGGCAGGTCATGTAAGAGGATAGACCCAGGGATTCATACAAGTCAAAAATTTTACCACCGAAAACTCAATATTACTCAAAATTGAGTTTTCACAATGGTGAAATTGAGTTTTCAAAATTTTTAACCGCCGATTCAAAGATTGCAATTGAGTTTTCAAAAATTTTTACCACCGATTTACCTATTGGTATTCAGTTCTCAAATATTTCAACCACCACCATGCACAGGATGTTGTTGGTGTGTTTTAATATGGTCAATATATTATACTATGAGCAGGGGTTATTTTTGACAAAACATTTTCATCTACCCAATATCCAAATTCAATAAAACTCATTCTATTCAGCGCGTCTTCAGCTAAAGTTTTCATCGAATGAAGTATAAAAACCGAGAGATTTACATGTACCGTACCACAAGATCAGTCTGAATAACAATGGACATGGGGATCTATATCACGAATGAAATCGGAGGGAGAAATCAAGCAGTAATTGTTCAAAACAGCAAACGATCGAACCAGGAAACATGCCCTCTTGTCTGCAGCTAACTGCACCAAACACAGCCTCTGCAGATTGTTACTGAATTAAAGTTTAATAAAGTTTTTACATGAGACAGATCTGCCAAGTTCTAAAGTCTAAATTTTCTGAAAACTACCGAATATTTTGGATGGTCACATTTACTCAATGTTAAATTTTTTAAGCAAATTTCTTGAGTGCTATTTATCTCCTGTTAAGTTTTCCAAAATCCAGTTCTGGAGGTCACCTCGTATTTAAAGTATGGTTTTCCATTACTCTTCCAACTATGAAAATTTATTGTTTATAAAAAAAAAACTGTTGAGGATGAGCGGCATTTTTTATTGTCATGCCCTTTCTACCATGCGCTCAGGCAGGGTATCGTCAATATTATATCTCAACAGCAGTATGATATATTTAACCTGTTCGAGCTCCTGCCGTGGGATGCTTCGTTTATTGCTACTTTGAAAAGAAGCGTGTATTACATTCAAGCAAGACTCCTGTCCCTTGAACAGTCTTTGTAATATAACTGAGAGTTATAGCCTTTATCTATTTGAATGTATTTAGGTCAGTTACTTATTAATTTGTTGTTGTACCCGGCCCCACGTGGGCGTATATGTACAAATAAAGAAATCTGAAAATCTGAATCTAATCAACGAGGAGTCAACTTTATGGAGCAGACGAAGATAAAATTTGCAGCCTGGTCTCGTCGCAGTGTCAGTCGCACTGACATCTCACGAGTGAAGTTGTAGACCAGTCAATGTACCGTACTTTACAAAAATACAACCCGATCATGATTGCAGGTCTTGGCTTTAGCAAGTCATGTGAAATTTAGACGTTTAGTCTTGATGTATTTTCAATCTTTGACATCGCTGGACATTTCACTTTTTACTTCGTGTTTGATGGATACTGAATGGACCGAACGTCGGCATCACAGTCCAGATTTAGCCGGGAAATATGGTCGACTGACTGCAGGCACGTGGCTCTACAAAGCGCAAGACTGTCGGTCGGCTGTCAACCCTATTGCGGTAATGGAAACTTCCACTGACCCGTGTTGTAAGCCCACAAGCCGATGAATCGAATTGGAAGAGTTCACTTTCAAAATAGGGAAGTAAGGCACAAAAGTTTTCAACTACGTAACAACAACGCGAGGGCAGATTTTTCTTTGTATTTCATTTCTGAAACTTGCAACTCTGGCGGACAAATTGATGACCTACGTGATTTAAAGATGACAACAACAGCTACACAGGGTCTGTCTGAAGTTGAAGAAAAAAATCACTTTTACGGCGACAGATGACCGATAAAAACTTTTGGGCGGCAGTCCCTGTTGTCAAACTTCAGCGATAGTTTGGAAACCCTCGGCAGTACGAATGCAGGCTGCCACACAATAAACGCTTGAGGGTTCCGGAAATAATGTATGCAAGCAATTGTGTCTGCCGCTACGCGGCGCTGTGATCAGCATACTCGAAGTCGTTAACAACAACACCACCACACGTGGTGGCATGCTCCCGGCGCCTGTTAGTGTCGTTTTCACGGTAAGATCGTCATTCGATTGAGTTTATTTCGTAATTTGGGGCTGTCAAATTAACTTTGACCATGTCTGGCGAATTGAGTTTTCCGCAAAAAATTGAGTATTTGTCCAGTAAAACGAAAGCAATTGAGTTTCCTGCCATACGAATTGAGTTTTCAATTTTTTTTTACCACCGGTATTCGGTGGTAAAAAGCGACTTGTATGAATCCCTGAGACCATGTAAGAGGGTAGGTCATGTAAGAAGACAGGACATGTATGATGGCAGGTCATGTAAAAGCGCAGGTCATGCAAGAGGGCAGGTCATGTAAGAGGGCAGGTCATGTAAGAATGTGACCTGATATTGGAAGTGGGAAAATATAGTTTGTCAGGAGTCTTCTGATTGAGGAGTCTAAAATTGGGGGCAGGAGCGGCTATGTTAGGGTAATCCACAGGGCGTGTCTTTTGTTTGGCCCTCATTTATCCAGAATAGCAAGGGTCAAACAAATGAGCAAACCATCTATGAGAAAATGTTGAGTAGAGCTGCTGGTAGGATCCACATGGTTTTGGGAAGATGAATTTCCTCATGCTTTAACCATTAACATTAAATTTTTTAAAGCTATTTAACCTGAACATGGTCATTTATACTTTGCATATTTATATTTTGTGATACAGAATACACATATCTTACCACACATTACATAGCTGTGCATTGGTACATGACATTGAGAGTACTTGTGAAGTGTCCTACCTTCCAGAACCACTGAATCTGTTTACTAGTGCGTGTATAATGTCTGTAGATGGTGTTCCTCTCCCAGTCATCGACATCTATCTCCTGCATTCCACACAACATCAACTGAAATACAACAACATAATACATACACATTACAGTACTGTAGTTCACAATGTAAATGTATGCTGGGAGATTCCAGACATGCAAATTTAAGGAATTCCACACATTTTCAATCTGCAACGCAGAAATTTTGTATCCAGTCTTCAACTAGAGCATAGTCTGAGGGATGCACACATTTGATCAAAATGATCGGTAAGGCTGCTTACAAGATACCCCCTGTAAGGCATAGATACATGTTGGTGGTTAACGTTTCACGAATAAGTTGAATGGGATTGCGTTGGGTGGCGGTGGAAATGATCAGTAAGCATGCTTTAAGATACCCCCCGGATGCACATTTGATAGAAATTGATGAATATTTGCAGCGGTTGCCAAGTTATGCTCCAGACACGAAATGTTACGGACGACAGAGAAAATTTTGCCCATAGGTGGCGCCACCTGTAGACGAATATGCGCCATCCCGAGCGAGATCTCATGGTATGGTAACTATATACATACAAAATTTGAGAAGAATCTAAGCAGCGGTTGTCAAGTTATGCTCCATAAACAAAATGTTACGGACCAACTGAGAAAATTCAGCCCATAGGTGGTGCCACCTGTAGACGCACACGCACCAAACGCAATCCCAAGCGACGTCTCATGGTATGGTAGCTACATACAAAATTTGAGAAGAATCCAATTAGCTGTTGTCAAGTTATGCTCCAGAAACGAAATGTTACGGACTGACAAGAGAAAGTTTTAACCCTAGGTGGCACCACCTGTAGACGCACATGCGCCAAACGCAATCCCAAGATGCATATGCACCATCCCGAACAAGGTCTCATGGTATGGTAGCTACATACAAAATTTGAGAAGAATCTAATCAGCGGTTGTCAAGTTATGCTCCAGAAACGAAATGTTATGGACCAACTGAGAAAATTCTGCCCATAGGTGGCGCCACCTGTAGAGGCACACACGCCAAACGCAATCCCAAGCGAGGTCTCATGGTATGGTAGCTACATACAAAATTTGAGAAGAATCCAATTAGCTGTTGTCAAGTTATGCTCTGGAAACGAGATATTACGGACCGACAAGAGGAAGTTTTGACCCTAGGTGGCGCCACCTGTACACGCACATATGCCAAACGCAATCCCAAGCGAGGTCTCATGGTAGGGTAGATACATGCTACATACGAAATTTGAGAGGAATCCAAGTAGCGGTTATCAGGTTATGCTCCGAAAACGAAATGTTACGGACGGACGGACAAGCTGAAACCAGTATACCGCCCCTACACTACATGTACGGGGTATACTAAATTACCTCAGATGACTTTGTGTACTTGACTATGCTGAAGGGGTATTAGTTTTAAACAGATGGGAAAATAATTGAACTCGCTAATCTGGGGGGAGGGGAGGTGGAGGTCAATAAATTTCATTTAATATTTTGAGATTTCCCCTCTCTCCCCTTCCCTCCCCCCCCCCCCAAGACTGAGATAGTCGTACATATGTGTACACAGGTTTACCTCGAGTTCACGCTCATCAAAGTACTGTAACCACTGTAGTGGTACGACCTCATTGAAGCCATCCAGGAATGCTTTACTCTGCTCCTCTACGCCCCGAGAGAACCTCCAGTTGGTCATCAGACTGCAAGAGTGAGGAGAAATAATAAGGATAAAAGTGCACGTCATGTCCAGGTCTTGAACATGTCAAACTTTACATAATATCCTCAGGGGTCAATCTTACAAAGCGTGTGTAGCTTACGCATGACAACCTCCAGGGTGACACATGTTGAAGGCATATGCCTCCATGGTAGTTACAATGAATGCAAGCTCAGACACGCTTTGCAAGACCAACCCCTGGAACCAGTGGATTGTGGGGTAATTGCTCAACATCGTTCTGGAAGAGAAGCCTCACTTTAACATTGGTGATTCCCTTGCAGTAAGAAATGGGGGTGAAGTTCCTGGAAGAGCTGTGTATGAATTGTTTATTCGACTAATGGAACAGGAATACAATGGAGATTTTTGGTCCAAATTACCAACATGTTATAGAACAAATTTTGTATCTGTGGTCAATTTTTGTAATCTCGAAATGCAAATTTGTTGAGCCCGATTATTCGAAGAGAAAAATTTGTACACATAAGGAACAATAATTTGACTGATCAGTTAGGCAGCGAGAGAGATAGAGAGAATTACTGTTTAACATTGCATTGCTACTCCAGCATTAACACGGACATATTCTACTCACTTTAAATATTCCTCTTTATTTTCTTCTGTCACTCGGATTTCTGCTCCATCAGGTTTTAGTTCATGCTGATCTAATTTCCCCAAAATTTCAAAGTCTGCACAAAAATAGAGTTCTAACGAACATTCTTCTATATTGTTGTCCCTGGAAAATACAAACAAAACAAACAGTGAATACAAACAGTGAATACAAACGAAACAACCAGGGAATGCAAACAAAATAACCAGTGAATACAACAAAAAAATGACTTAAAAACAAAACTTCAAGTACTCGCGGCTTTTATTCCAGAACTTTCAAACAACTTTTTAGCATTACATGCACCATGTACAGTGAGATTCCTTGCATATGTAATACTTGAATGCCCCCAAAAGGAATACAATAAAGTACCAACAGGAATTTTTTTGATCGGAAAATGAAACTTCAATCTTTGCTCTGGTAGCTTGAGCTTTTTACATCCATGGATACAGTTGAATAACTTTCCAGGACAGATAGACAAAAATGTGGATAATAGAATTAGTGTTGACCAGACAAAAAATATGGTTCAGTCAACCCAAATACAGTGGATCCTCAACTGTTAACTAAAGACTAGGATATTTGTACAACAGGTGAGTTTGAAAGTGACATTAACCACTTTTCTGTATCAAATTGGACAGTTAGTCGTCCGACATTGGCATAGAGAAATGGGGAATTTTCAGAAAATTTCCTC
Source organism: Hanleya hanleyi (assembly GCA_036873755.1). NCBI lineage: Eukaryota > Metazoa > Mollusca > Polyplacophora > Lepidopleurida > Hanleyidae > Hanleya > Hanleya hanleyi. Next base: position 185,075 of record JAVTVY010052391.1, read on the forward strand.
TCAAAATGCCAGTACATGGGAGTTAAAACCACATTCATAAAATCTTGAATTCAGACAATGGTGTGAGCTTGCCAGTGGGCCGTTCAGGTGTATTTCGAAAAAAATGATGAAAAAATTACATTAATAAATTGCCTTCGATATGGGAATATTAATAGATTTCAGCTGTTTCAATTTTCAGATTGAAATGACCTCTCATAGAGCTGTTCAGGGCTATAGATCTTCTTATTTGTGCGCACCCCCTTTTTGGTGCAGCATGTTCAGATGCGGTCTGAATGCACATTAAAAAATATTGAGATTTTTTTTTTTTTTTTGCTTCCTATTTTGGGCACATCTGTAATTTGGATACAACATTAAACATCAAGTCTGTCATGTAATTTGAATCCCCGCTGTTATTTCTTACCTAATCCATATAAGTGAACTGTAGAATTCAGGGTCGATTGACTCCAGATCTTTGATGGTCAACCGTTTACTCAACATCCGCTTGTAGAACGGTAATGTGAAACCGCTGTCGATGAATTTCCCATGGTAAAGGGCCTGTTTAACAAAAGCGAATGACATGGACTCATTTAACTATAGTATATCATTATTCACACCTTAGAATTTTTATGAGATGAAGAAAGCTTTGCATGAAACTACGGGCAATATAAGTACCGCTTCACCCAAATTATAGAGGTAAGAGTTAACTACCAGTGGGAACACCCTCTTCACACGTCCAGGTAAATCCGAAATCCTTAAGGACAGTTTTACTGCCAGGGCATTTCAGGTGATTTGAATGAGTTCTTGAGTCATTGCTTCTATTATACAATATCTTACATTTCATTCCCTATGGTTGTTTTGAATCAGCATGTCGGTATCCAAAGCCTGTGGGTTTAGCTTCGACTCTTGATGTCGATTTCAACCTGACATCAAAGTAGATTGGTCAGCAATGAAATTCAAACCCATCTCAAACCTCACCGTGGATTGGCTTAATGAGCTGACTGACCGTGCTCAAGGTTTACTCATTCACTGTGTGAATATTGTGTCTCAAATTATCGACAAACAACAGTTTCTAATGAAGTGATCAATGGTGAATGTGACAAGATAATTGTATTCCAAACTCACATTTCAAGCCATAAACTCAGTCTATTTCTTCTGCTGTTGATAGGGGATATGTCTAATATTGTCTATTGAATGATGATCAGATTGACTCTGAGGTGTAAACACGTTCCTGAGTTCGTGATTCCTGATCAGGATACGGGAACATTTTCAATCCTCATTCTGCTCACCATGCATGGCATGCCTTCCTATTTTCTAGAGGTGTGTCAGTTTTACCATCTTTCATTGGTTCATTTTGACCTCAAACTCCCATACACCTCTGATTTGTAAACTTTGTATCTGTTTCTGGTTTGGTCGGACGAACCAATTGACGCTTCTGTGTGCATCATGTGAAATAGCATGAACAGCAGAGTCCATTGCACACATTGCGAGAAGTTCCGAATGTATTGAAGCTGTCCGCCAAAAATATACAAAATCTTGGAGGCAATTGTCTACAAGTTTGACTTGAAATACACACTTCTGATCATCTGACATCGCCGAAAATACATACTTCATTCCGACAATATAATAAATATATATATCTAGTATGATCTCACCATGGCAATGAAGCGACCAATGAACCTAAAATACATGAGGTGATCAGGGTTGACACTGGAGGCGGGATTGATCTGCAGACAGTAGTTGTTGTTGTTGGCGTACTCAAACAGACAGTACATCGGGTTCAACACCTCATGGGACAGGTGGAAAAACCATTCTCTGAAATAGACAGAATTGTATACACTGAATACCACAACTGAACGGTATACACAAAAAATAGACCGATAACTGTCAAGTAATAAAAACATTTACACGCCGACCGTCGACTATGAGTAATACTCATAGCGGCAGGTGTACCAGTACGCGTTTTCTCATTGTAAATCATTTGCTACATGTAAGATACTATAAATGGATATGCTGGCATGTTTGATAATATGAGGAACACAGTGCTGGCAGTTTACAATGTTCTGAGTTATCTAGTATTTTCTTTAACAACACAAGAGGCCTTAGACTTTGATGTAATTTACAACTCTGCTTTACAGTGATGCGATGTTATTTTGATGCTCAGAGCACCTAATGAAGCCAACCTTGCCAAGAAAATGTAGTGCCCAGATGCTCAGAAATCAGACTAAGAAATGTATAAAATAACAGTTTACCATCTTCGGTGGCAAGAAATATTTGACACACTTTGTCTTCAAGTACAAACCTTCACAATGACACAGTATTTGAATTAAATGAAGCATTCCTTTAACAATGAGCATATATACATGTAATGTTGCAGTGGTGCCCGAGAAACATCTCATGATTTTTTTACCCTAGGGGTTCATCCACTTGCAGCAGAAAAAAATTCCATTTGTTTTCCAGGACTTTCCAGGTCAATAATTTTAATTTTCCAGGAATCTTTAGTAAAATAACTCGCAACGAAGATGAGCAAATTAACGAGGTTCAAGAACAAATTTTGGCACACGGCATCAGATCGCTGGTTCTCCCAGAAACAAAACTCTAGTTCTTCCAGGAGTTCATTTGTATTTTTAAGCATTTTCCAGGACTTTCCAGGTTAGCGATTAAATTCCACGAGTTTTAAGGACTTTCCAGGAGGCATATGAACCCTGTAACCCAACACAAGACATGGAAATCCATTCTCAGTCCATCAATTTTCCATCAGCCCTTCCCCCACCATGTTATCCATGTTTTGTCATACCTTGCCAATCCTCCATAGTCTAGGCCTTCCTCCCCCCGGAATATGATATACAACCGCCTCCGGAGATCATACGGCTGCAGTCGCATCACCTGGTGGTAAAAGAGGAATCAAATTAGATCTATACATCCTACAAATTGTAAAAGCAGCTTAGGCCACAAACCCGTCACTCATTGAACAGTGATTGCCTGGGAACCAATTTATGAAATTCTTGGAAAATTTTTGTTGAAAAATTTCTATGATATTCAGATATAATCAGAAATGAACTATGACCTTAATTTTTTTTCCCCACATTTAAGCTACAAGATCGTGATATTATGCAAAGGTGCTTCAATAATATCAAGAACAAATTTCAAATTTTTTTTTGAACAATGTAATACATGTATATGCTGATAAAATTAGATTTCTAACAGCAAATTTAGTAGATTCTACTGTAATGATGTACAACTTAGAATAGGATTATAATTGAAGCAGTTTAGAGGAATACACATTACACAAATTAGGAAATATACAAAACAATGTTAAGAGATTGGTTATCTAATATTAATGTTCACACAGGTTTCACTTCATTAAATGCCTCTGATAATTCAATCAAAACAAGTGAAATTTTCCACTATGAAATATGGGAGTGATCAAATTTATTAGAACAGGAAGTTGACAAAATGGTTTGAAATAAATGCATATAAAGCGGTTATTTTTTGGTGGTGGGGGGGTTCAGTGATTTTAGAGGGTGATCGAATTTATCAGAACCACCGATTGAATTTTGTCCTGGGGTGATTGAATTTTGATAGGGGGATTGAATTATTAGAGGGATTGCCATAGCTGCATAGCCACATCATACAATGATGAGAACTGTTTAACTGAAATTAGTCACAAGATTGTTTGAAATGAAGATGATAGTGAACTGGAATGATCTGTGGGTTAATGTAACATTTCCACAAAAAAAAACAAAAATAAAATGAGCATGAATATCATTTACAACTTGTGAATGATTGGAAACAGCAGTAAAAAGCATTTCCGTCATGTAAGATTCTGTGTTGAATAGCAGACACGAGGCAAGAAGGTTCAAACCAGTCTGATTGAAAAAAGACCCAACTATCGCTTCGCCGGCTTTAGTGGGTCTGAAGTAAAGCCCATGTGCTGGATGGTCATCAATGAGTGGCCTGCTTCATCCCTGAAGGAATTGATTATTGTCGCCGTAATTGTAAACAGACTCACATTGTTTTGATAAACTTCCGCGAGAAATCTACATGAAACGGTTAAGAAATTCAACAACATCTGCGAGTCCACAGAAGCCCCGCCTACATAACAGAAACGTGAATTTCCTCCTTACACCGGGACTGTCAAAAAGAAAACGTTTAAAGGTCAACCCAAACGGATTTTGTTTTGGTCTAAATATTCTTAAAAATCATAGTTCATACTTCACTTTGTATGAAAAAAATATTGAAAAAATTCTAATCTGATCAGAAACACACGTAATATGGGAGCAAAGTGGGCTTTTCCACACTTTCACAGCTGGGTTGATGACGTCACGCAGGGAAGTTGCCTGAGAAAAAACAGCGGATAACATGGAAAGCGAGTGCAGTCAGAGCTCCGGTTCAGATGTCGATTCGAGCGATATCAGCTGCTTAGATGGAAATATTTTTCGCCAAGAAGATGAAATAGACATAGAGGAGGATGATGACGGGCAAATTAACAGTTGTTTGCAGACCAACGGCGGAATTCAGCCCTATCAATTTGAGCCGTACGGCTCCGATTCTGACAGTGACAACCACTCTGACAACGTGGAACTCGACGACGACAGGATTCGGAGAGGTCGTTTGTTGAATACAGATTGGTATGCAACTTGACTGGAAACCTTATTATCGTCATCTATAAGACCAAATGTCCATATATTTCAAACTGTATTGAATGTAGAACGATTCTGTGATGTAACGAACGAGCACATCTGTGTTGTTATTGTTGTTACTGACCGAGGCAGCCTTTTCGAAGGGATAAACTCCGGGATTCGGCAGTATGGACAGTAAACTGTTGATAACTCTACTGATATACGTCCGACTTGAATTTTGTTTGTTTTCCCATAATCCCCATGAAATACCAATTTCAGAATTATATAGTTTGATAAAAAAACTTTGGACATTCATGGCGAAAAGTAAGCCGTGGTGAGTGGATCGGCATTCACATTTGCTCAATTTTCGACAAATTACCTCAATTAAATTGAAATCGAATGATATTCCCACAATCTCAAATGTCAAGGGATTATGAAAGTATAATTATCACTTCTGTATCTACAGCCATTCACTCCAATTGGTGTTTTTTATTTATTTACTTATCAAACGTATATATATTTATGAAAGATCATTTTATTATTATTATTAAATAGTATATAATTTAGATAATTTATTTGCGTGAAGTTTGTGCCAACATTTGGCTAAAAACGCATACATAGAATGAATAAAATTGAACATACAAATACAGACATTAAGACACATTGGAACAAATGGTTAAACGTGTATATATGAAATAGAGACTCATCCAGTTTAACCTGTAGGTGCTCAAGCAACAAATGCCACGCGAGAGCGAGCAGGGCATGTACAGCCGTCCCCCTGCCCGAGGCCTCGCTTGCAGGCTAGGTTCGTTCAGCCGATGTCCGTGATAGATTCTCCTTGTCCGATTTCTTTGCCGTCACATTCTGATTGTTCTTACGTTTGATAGTTGGAATAGCTGTTCTCTTTAGTTTTGGTTTGTACCCGAATTCAACTGCTACGCTGTAGATGTCCTCGAATGATGTCTTTCTGTCAAAATGTGCCGAGCAAATTATACAAGTACTGGCTCGGGCCCTCTTTCCACACTCTCGTGTTGCGTACAAATTTCGTCCAATTTGCAGCGATTTTCTCGTCTTTGGGCCACAAATGAATACTAACGCCGTCATCTGCAGTAAAACTGCAACCTCCCACTACACAACGTCGCGGCATATTTAAAAAATGATGCCCCGATACTCCGAAAATCTCCAGAAATCAGCAGCTACATACGACTGTGGTATACGGCTTTAACATAGAGAATACAAGACGGCTTCCCTCCGTGACGTCACAGCTGGAATTGACAGGAGAGCGATTTTCACCTTTCAAACGGCAATATCTCGCCAACCAGACTGCACAAAATTATGAAAAAAATATCATTATTTTCAGAATCGAAAGGACTATTTTTTTATATTTTTGACCTCAGAGCGTTTGGGTTGACCTTTAAAAATCAACTGTTGTGAGCTGGGCTTGAAGCTTGATGTGATTGGTCGACTCAGTCAATTTGACCTTTTTCACATTTCAATTCCGAGGGCAGAGGACACAAACCAGATGGGCCTCTCCTTATAGACCTAATAGCTCAGCAACATTTAGGTCTATCTTTAATCAGACTAGGATCAAACAAAACAGACAGTGAAGTCTGTGTGGTTCTTTGACAATGGAATTTCAGGCAGTCTTACATGAGAATTTGCTCTCAGCTGGAAACAGCAGTCTATCTACGTCACCTGTTTTTCTACGAGCATCTACGATGCTACGAAATATAACGAGCATGCATTACCTGTTGACTCATTACCTGCTGAAAAGAATCTTCGAACAGACTCTCTCGTGACACAGTGATCTTAACATGACCTGGTAGAGCATTGGACTGACACAGGTACCTAAACTGACCCAGCTTCCAGCGGAAACTACGCTCGTATTGAATTGGAACACCGTACACTCCTTTGGGACTGAAATATACAAAGAAAACCATAACTCACTTATTTTCTCTGGTCATACAGACAGGATTCATACACTAAAACAAGGGCAAAATTCCAGAGTTTTCCTGGTCAGACAATAAAAAATTCCAGGAATTTCTCAAACGGAAAACTGGGGTGTCACTGTCGCTGAAGAGCTGCGACCATGTGGTCCGGTAAGTCAGTCGTCGACCCACTTTATATTATGCCTAATATATTAACGTTAATGTCGCAAACGGCATCAAATACATAGTCGTCTCCCTTGGTACAGCACATGGCACTAAATGCAGTCGGATCATGCGATCGTCGTGTGCGTGTTTACAATTTTATATTAATGTTAAATAATTATGTTTTGCCGTACTTTGTGCTATATTCACTCATAAGAAAAGCAGCACAATATATTAGAGAATCGTCAGAAATACAAAATTTATTATTAAGGAGTTTTAAGCACTTCAACTCAATTTTTAAGCATATTTCAGGACATTCCAGGATAAGAAATATTTTCAAGGAGTTTTAAGGAGTTTCCAGGATGCGTGCGAACCCTGATAAATGATGAGAGTTTTTTAAAATATATTAATATAGTGAAACCTGTGAATACGGACACCTGGGTAAACCGGCATTATCTTCGGTACATATACGACCACTTAAATTTAAGGCATCTTAGACCTTCAACAGAAACCTGTCAAAACCAACACTATAATCTGGTTCGAAGAATGGTTGGTTTACACGGTTTGCAATGTAATTCATCTGCATTCCATATTCAAACCAAGAACCAAAATTGGCTTCAACATATGCCCACACATTGGACCAGATAGATGGAATGGGTAGACCCAAGCTATTGTTGGAATCTTTTAGACGTATTGTTATCCCCAGATTTGGCTATTGTATGCATTGTTCCGTGATTCTTACATGGAGTATGAACCATGGGATGGGATCCCTTCCAATTGTAGAAAAGTAGACAGGCAGTGAAGTTTTGAATTAGCTTGCAGATCTACATGTACGTACACCTAATTGTGTGTGCATCAATTAGCATTCCACAGTCACAGAAACAGTGCTCAAGGCCTTGTTTGGAAATTAAGTGACCATTTTTTTAACTCAAAATCAACAGGAATTTTCTTCCCTCTTAAAGTTAAGGTATACCTAAGTTATGAACACCTCCAGAGAGATAACACAGAGAATAGATCGAGACAACTCAAAATCAATAGGTTTATATTAAGCCATCACTATGTGGTATTGTCACATTTCAAAGCCATGAATTTAACTCATAACATGAACAGAGATTTTAAACTATTTTCTGGTGTTCAGGCTGAAGTGACCTTGACCCTTGACCTCGAGACCTCAAAATGGATAGCCTTATATTTGCCTAGCGGATAAGATATACCGAAAGTTCTGTACCAATTCATTACGTCTAACTGAAGATATTTCACAAACATCAAAAGTTAACAGACAGACGAGAAGACAGTCATACTTTAAATGACTTGGAGTATACTGAGGTATACTTGGAGTTTGATCACAACGCACATAACTAAACTGGAGTTGCGGCAGAGATAACAGATTTAAAATTTCCAGATTTATGAGGTCACAGTGACCGAAGGCTTTGAACTAATGGACCTCAACAGGATTCTTGTTTGCAGGAAGTCACAAGCCACATCAATGAACTGGAGATATAGCCGATTGGCTCTCAGCCAATCAGCATCGTCTGCTTGTACACCGAGCGGAGTAGGCACAGCATGTTACAGCTAAAGAAAACGTGATAATTTAGCATACAACTTTACAAGATCTACTGGATGCATTTCCCAACTCTCTCGCATGCAGATACATGTCCTGTGTCGATCAAAATTGATGAAGACTGAATGTTGCAAATTCCTACACAGTGCAGTCAGAGGGTGTTACACCGACAGTTTAGAGGTTACAAAGTCTGACTATGGGAGAATGGAGACCGGTGACCTTGGCAGTTGACCTCGATTTTAGTGCACAACACATCATCATACTGCGAGAAGATAGAACGCTACCGGAGATATGGATCAGAGACATGAAGGACAGAAAGATGGATGGAAATCCTTTAATATCACATGATCATTTGGCAGGCTGTTATTACTGCCTCTAGGACTATTAGATACACCTAAGACTTTTGGAACACAGCAGACTTTGTCATGGTGAAATGGGTACATACTTTATGTAAGAATCACGAGACAATGCATACAATAGCCAAGTCTGTGGATACAATAGCCAAGTATGGGGACAACAATGTGTCTAGACATGTGCCTTTTCAACAACACAAAAACCCAGACAATAGTTTCTACATGAAGTATCGACCGTGAAATGTTACAGGTGAAATTTGTTGTGGAACTTGGATACATTAATAATAATCGTCAAATATTAAGATGTGAGACAGTAGCCAAGTCTGGTTCAGAGGAGCCAGATAGGAAAGCCCTAGAAGAGTTACCATACCCTTTGGAAGGTCCACCCCTGGGGTCCTGGAATGTAGTGGTTCTTGTGTTATGATCCACAAAGTATCTCACCCCCTCTGTGGTATATCTCATCTCCCAGCCCTCTGGTAATGGGTCCTCCTGCACAATCCTACATCATCAACAAATAACAATTAGTTTATTTGGCATTAGATATATTCTGAAAGCAACTGTTTTTCCGCTACATGTAAATGAAGATTTAAAAGATAAAAAAATAATCTCATTTCAACTCGCTTTCTCACAGATGTGAAGATTACTGAGAGAAATTTTTTTGGGGTCAGTCTTTTCAAACAGAACAGTTTATGACTAAACTCAAGTGAGGTTACATTCAACTTCATTTACTGAATGATCCTCTGTCAGAGATCAACGTTATAATACACAAACCGGCAGTCAAATGTGGTGGTTATCTTCTAGTAAATAAAGTAACTCGCTAATCTTCTTAAGAATAGTCAGGGCTTAAGATTACTCCCTTGATGCAGCAATAAACGTTGTGCCCAACTTAGGATACATCCAAAATAGAGACAAAAAAAATAAAAAATGAAAAAATGTTTCTTTTCTCAAAAAATATTTTTCTCGCATTGAGAATCAATGTTCAGTTACCGGTATGTTCATGATCAATTGAGCCTCATATTTGAGTCAAAGTCTATCTACTTTGCCAGAATTCGGGGACTTTGAACTATTCATTAATCGGATGCAGTTCGCTGCATAAAACATATTGCCGCGCCGAATAAAGGGTGCAGTCAAATTATTGTAATCTTAAGCTCTGATGTTCTCAGAATTTATTAGCCCATTTGCTAGTATTGCACGACGAGTGAAAGAGAAAACATTAGGTTAAACGTGAAACAGAGAAAAGTTGTATCAAAAGTTGTATCCATCTGAGTTCAATCTCGTCATTAAAATTTAAAAAAAAATGTCATCCCTATGATATGAACTTACCCTTGTGTCCTTGGGTCCTCCCACTGGGTTGTCCTATTTTTATGGTTGACAAAATAAACTCTACCATTGGCATCCACACGTTTTTCTGAAATAAATAATTCCATACTATGATTGTATGAATCCAGAAATCCCACAGATAACATATAAACAACTTCGGGGACAAAACCGTTGTTCTGAGAAATTTGATCACCTTACATGTATAAAATCATTAAAATTTTATGGTGGGAAATTTCACTTCCTGTGATTGAATTATTAGTGGGTTTACCCGCGTAATCACCATTATAACTCTGTCAACTCCAGGGAGTAATTCACACAGGTTATGGTATATCGGCACCCAAACTCATGTGCCCAAATACTGTCAAACCAATTTGAAAGTCGGCTGAAATCTAAACTCAATCTCCTCAAAATCACTCTAATGAACTTAATCGACTATTTCCTTTGTACAGCAGGTGGAAACACCAATTTTTCCAACTCGCATCATGTGTCTTGAGTAAATCCATGCGGGCCACCATTTTAGCATATTTTAAGCCCACTGCGCATCCATTTTGCGCAGGATGTTTGCTTCCAGTTTTCCAGTTTCCTGTTTCGCGGTAGTCGACCAGTGTCCGCAAAAACTGCCTGGATTAGTCCCTGAACTCAGTCAAGGTGATAGATATTGTCCAAAAATGTAGTTTGTTAGATTTCAGCATTGATGGTATTCATGGAAGTTGGCCTTTAATCAAAAAATAATACATACCCCATCCTTCTGGCAGCGGTCCAAGAGGGTCATTCTCAGGATTAAGGACTGGGTTATTGGGAAACAGGAAGCGTTGCTGTAGCTGTTCCATTGTCCGATTGTTACGCCACTGCTGCCAGTTCTGCCAGTTCTGTAACGTGTCCAGGTTCGGTCGCTGCCAGGTCGTGGTGCGGGTATTGTGATCTACATAGTAAACACGCCCTCTGTGGTCCACCCGTCTCTCCCAGCTGTGAAACAAGGGAGACAACTAATCAAATAATATGGCTTAATTATTTCCTGTGCATGTGACCTTAAATTGCATGAATTGAAATGCATTTGCAATATGACCTGTTGAACGACACCATGATGGTATAATCAATAAGGTACCATTTCAACTAGACTGAAAAACTAACTTTTTAAATTAAAGGTTTTTAAAAATTTATATAAAAATTTTTTTTTGTGTGTTGAACTCGTCAAAAGAAATCTACTTGCCAGTTACAAATGGTGTACAATAATTGCTTACTTTGGGCATCAATATCACACAAACGGCAGTCGTCAAAACATGTCTAGCTGAGACCAACATCAGATGATGTCTGGCTCTGAGCTGCAGCCGAGGAATGGTGGGGAAGGTATTGTCTTTGAGGCCAGACCTTTTCTATTACTTGGATTATAGGCGGACATCAAAATAACTGAACAACGGAGTGTGGAAAAAGATAAATAAATAAATAATAATAAAAAAAAAATCCTGTGTTTCAACTACCTTTTTACTCCTGCCAAATACAAATTTCCAGAATGGAGGAGACTTGAGAAGAAAAAAACTACAGATTGAAACACCGCAGGATATATAGGAATCATCATCATCAGTGAGCTGACTAACAGACATGACAGATAAAGTTTTACTTACCCAGGAGGGAGTGGCTGAGGACGTTCCCAGGTGGTGGTTCTTGTGTTATGATCCACATAGTATGGTCTGCCTTGTGGGTCAAATCTTGTCTCCCAACTACAAAACAACTCCAATTATTATTTCATGTTTCATGTAAAATTTATCAGATTTTAGATCAATATAACACCATACACACTACCAGACATGCCAGAAGCTTGGACATTCAGAGTCTATTATATGGTCTTGATGTAGACTTGAGCAAGTTCTCCACTAGGACTGATCAAAACACAACCCTAACATGCCTGAAGCAAGATACATTGAATAGCAGTTTCAAGTCATGATGAGGGCTGTTCCAGAAAATAGTACATGGGATGGGGTGAGGTGGGTGGGGGGTGAGGGAGATTATTCAGTTCTATGGTATATGCACGGTGGGTGGTATACAGTCATTTAACATTAGGGAGATAGGATAAATGGTACAGGAGTGGTTGGGTCAGAAAAAGTTGCGTTTCCCCCACCGCAAGTACCTTTTTCTGGATCAGCCCTGAGTGACATGGCTGAATTGCATAAATTGTAGCACAGTCAAGACATATGAATACGTAAGACAGAACAACATATTTTACTCTCTGGCGGAGTTATTATAATATAGGTCGTCTATGACAACGTTCTATCGCTACTGGATATTACTGTTACCCGGGAGGCAATGGTTCCTGGCTAGCATTCTGTTCAGCGTTTTCTGGACTGGGACCACTTCCCTCTGGCCCATTCTCCGCATAGCCGGGTACACTCGCAGTTGTCACCTGACCTGGAGGAGCTGGCATGGCTGAGGGTGGTCTGGGCGAGTCTGCCGTGTCCGTCTCGGTCGTCGTCGTCCCATTGCTCACCAATGAACTGGTAGAGCTGGGTGTGGTTCGACTCCGGCTCTGATGTGTTACGGGGGTACTGCTTGTACTGGCACCTGTTAGAAATAATCATACATGTATGGTAATTCCTCTAGAAATTCAATCTCCCTATCGAAATTCAGTCACTCCCATATTCGGCTAATTCAATAAATTTGATCACTCTCTAAAATCACTGAAATAACAAAAAAATAATGGATTATCTGCATGATTTTGGACCATTTCTTCAACTTCTTCATGTTCTTGTTCTAATAAGTTTGATCCCCTCAGATTATATGGTGGGAAATTCCCAATCTAGCCCCAGAACTCATTTTAGAGGTGAAAACGGACCTCTGGCCTAGTGGATTTTTGGGAGTGGAAACGGAAATGTCGCACCTGTTTGTTTATCTTTCTTATTTATTCAACTGTTTATGTGTTTAGTACTCTGTCCCAAATGGGATGCTCAGTACAATAAAGAATCTCTCTTATCATGCGCACAATTAATTTTCGGCGGAACCAATCTCGCATTCGTCTATTTCCGTATTGGCGGAAATCAGCCCAGTTGCTGAGTTCTGGGGATAGATTGCTATTATTCAACTAAACATTGAAACAGTTTTGTATAATTTGAATGAATTATGTTCGTTTGGATAAAATTAACCGAATTTCACAAAAAATGCGCCCGGATCTCTCGATTATCAAAGGCACTATTTCGTAGCCGGCTCACTGCATGATCGCCATACGCTCCCCACCGGTGGGGATTTGTGCGTTCTATCTGAGAGGCTCATTCCGCAAATACGGAAATAGCCGAACGTGACATTGGGAAATTTCACTTCCTGTGATTGAATTTTTAGGGGGATTACTCAGTACTCGCATATTTTAACAACTACATAGTTATGATTTTCATGATACATAATAGGAATATAATTTTCAGCGTATTCTAGAAGAACCCATAAAATTCAAACAGCCTTTTTTCGGGTCATTCCACACTACTGTCAACACCTAAAATATAACATCAAGAGGATTATACGCCGAGAACCCCTCATTTTTGGGGGTACTGAAATAGGTCTCGGTTGAGTTACATTTCATCGTAGAAATTGAGAATTATAATGACGGACAAGTGTACATGGCCTGGATCTTGGTCAATACCAAGTAAGTTAGTTAAGCCTAGGTCTAAATTGTTCATAATTTAGTCCGGCTCTACGTTTCATGAGGGTCTAAGTTTTCTTTGACCCGAGGATCTTGTGGAAATAGGGCTGTTGAATCAGCTTGTATGTTAGGTAATCCTGGGCCTCATCATTCTTCCCATATGGTCATAATACGTAAAAGAGGACAAATGAAACACATCTGACCCAGTGACCTAGAAAAAATAGTCCAATTTCACTGACAATCAATGGGTTGAAGCTATGTAACCACATGCATGTGTGATGTAAGATTGGGCGGGCGGGATTTGGCTTAATGTCACACTCAAGATATTTTCACTCATATGGTGACAGTCAGTTTGGTTGGTGGAGGAAGCTGGAGTACCCAGGGAGAACCATCACCCGTCAGCAAGTACATGTGACTGACAAACTTTCACAAATGGACCAGCTGGGCTTGAACCCGTGCCGGTTCAGCAGTGTGAGGCTAGCGGTCACCAGCGAAGCGCCTTAGACCACTAGGCCACCCAGTTTGGGGTAATAATAGGAATATTCAACTGTCAAGTCCATCCAGCTGAATCTTGAGGTGTCTGAGAGAATATCAGCAGCACATGTGTAAACTGGCCTGCAGGTGACCAGTACCTTGACTAGCGGTGGTAGCTGTAGTGGACCTGGGGGTGGTAGGATTAGTGCCGTTGGACATGGTCCTTGGGGCGGGTGGTGGTGGAGGGGCAGGACCTCGGTTAACAGGCCGGGACTGACTTGACTGTGCTCCTGAGCTGGCATTGGCAGCCTGCCTGTTCTGACGTTCTCTCCGGCTCCCTGCTGGTGGTGGTGCAGGACCGGCTGCTCCAGACGGACTAGCCGCCGACCCGGCAGTGCCGTTTGGAACGTCGTTAGTGGTCGAAGGGCCTGCCGATGAAAATGAAGAATCTTTTTCAGTTGAGAGTATATCATGCATAGCAGTCAATTAATTTTATATACTTATATCAATTATCCTGGATGCCACATTTATTTACGTCCACTGTGTAAATGCATCTATATTCACAGACATTCTTATTTGAATGAGATCTCATCAATTACATGTACTTCCTGAGCAATGTGCTCAACTAAAAATGCAGATATTTCAAAATGTCAGGAACCGACAACAATTTCTTGTTTTAGTAAAGCCTGTTAAATTATACATGAAAAGTGTCCCTTTGTCACATTCTTCGGCTTAGAAGGTGGAGGCCATCACCACAGTGATACAATTGAATCATTACTGGATCGCAGAGTTCTACTGAACTCACCGTTAGCTACCCCATTGGACTGACGGGCAGGGAAGCGGGCCATATTAAAGTCCATGCCATTCAGCACTATGGTCAGTTCTCCAGATATTCCCTTGCCTTCAACCTTCAGCTCACATTTTCTTGAGTAGTTTTTAACTGAGGATAAAATAGAAGAACACCAACATATACTAACATGTCTCAATTTCAAGCCTGTTTCATGTTGCAAGAGTAGCCTATAATTGTAGATCAACTAATGACGTCCCTTTGCAAGGCAAAACACCATCGTCCGAGGAGAAAATGAAGCAGTTAAAAAACAAACTCAAAGACATATGATGATAGGGCTGATTATATAATTTTGCTTTTAAGCTGAAAAAAAAAATCTATAAATTTATTAATTTAATGCATGATAAGCTGAGCTCTGTAATTCACAATGCATACATTTCCATAAACCCCTTCATTATCAAAAGAAGAGTTTTAACACCAAAAGAGACAATATAATGGAGTTTATGGAAACTACATGTACATGTACCACATGTTAAACACCAACTCTAAACATGCCAACATGTAATCTATTCAAATATCACTAACATTGGATGACATCTAAATATCGGAAGACTCGATTGAAGAAACAATGAGACGACATATTGTGACAAAAGGTATTCACATTTATCATACAAGAGACATGGTCAAATATTTATCCATAAAATCTTTGAATTCCATTCATACCCAAGTCTACCATTTCTCAATATCACTGAATTAACCAGTGAAAATTTGATACTATTTTTGAAAGAATCAATGAGAATTTCTCTTACATTTGCCCCTGTTATCCACCAAGAGAGGGTGAAGGTCAACAATAACCTGTCCCAGGAGAGAGTTGGCTCGGATGTGATTTTGGTTCAGGACCTTGAAGTCCAGCTTTGAATATGGGGTTACCAAGCTGAAAAAGACAGATACAAAGTGTTTTGTGAGCATTGATAAATAATAAATGGACATTGTGCTTCTATCATGATATTACTAAGGTTCATTCCTCTTGCTTACGTTTTATACAGAAATAGGCCCCGTGGCGCTCAAGAAACTTGTGCATTATTTTGTTATTGGAACATCATGTTTAACTCCCTCGGTACCACCATTTCTATCAAAGCCGGTATCAACACTGTCATGAACACGAATGAAATGAAGATATACTTATCATCACCTACATACAGTCTATTACAAACCTTGCTATAACGCTGTTATTGGGAGACCAAATTTAAATTCAGCATTATAAAGGGTTGAAATGATATGCATTTGTTACTTTGGGGGACATAACAGCACTCGCCTTACACCAGAATCAGTGCTATATCGAGGCACTTTAAAGCGAGGCTAGACTGTAGTTTCAAAGACCCACTCCAAGATTTTGGACAAGATATAATATGATGAAAATATCTGCCAGAAATTTCTCATTTTTGTATGACAATGACAGGCAGTCATTGAACTAGATACAGTACAGAGAGGGTCAATAGTCGCTTTATCATCATATTATTTTACTGAGTATTGTACCACCCTCTTAAAATAAAGCCTATTATTATTATACATATACATATTTATTTAAATGTATTGCACTATTGAGGTAGCCTCGATAAATAATCGATAATAAATATTATATTCTTAATATCTTGAGCTCAGCATATTACATACATATACATATATTTATTGTACAGTGTAGGCCCAATATGATTGGATTATCATTTATAAAACAACTTACAAGTGATATTCGAGCATTGAACAAGCATATACCCCATAAGTACCGTATATCAGATTTAATGACATATTGTTACATACACAGTGATATGCTCATCCCATTTTGGTGTGCCAGACTTTTTCACCACTTCTGTTTTCCTGGGGGGCTGGCCATCAACGCTGAGTTCGGTGAACACATCAGGTTTAGAAGAAAACAGACCTCCAACTGTTGAGAGCTTGGCAGATTGAACTGCAAATACAAAATCAAAAGAATAGTTTATATAGATGTGAGTATTGGAATGAGTGTGCTCACAAATTGGTGGTGGTTCAACGTTAATCCGTTGTTAAGGTGATTGCAAACCCTCAAGTAAAGTTTCCATCAAATGAAAGACCATTGCAAACAGTGTCCGAAAATATTTTTGTAATTTTTTTACGATTTTATTACTCAGAGTAATCTGCAAATAAAGCATGGTATTCTATGGTGATCTGTTGCAATCATATTTAGGTCCAGTGACGTCACACTGCCTTAATACATATATTTCAAACTTTGTATGCACTTACCAATGCTTGATTCAAGCTTAAGGTGTGTATATACTTTGAGTTGCAACACAGACTCACTGTTCCTATGTGCATGTTTCACCAAACTCCGGGAAATTAAATGCGAGATTCAAATTGACTGGACAGTTATGAGTTACCATCTCCCAATTTTGGTGGAACATGCACATTGGAACAGTGAGTCTGTGTTGAAAATCAAAGTATACACACCTTAAGCTTGAATCAAGCATTGGAAAGTGCATACACAGTTTGAAATATATGTATTAACTCTTTCCCCCATAGACTTGTGGGGAATTTTCTTTCTCTGACCCATAACAGATTTGTAATGGCGTAGCTCTTTAACCCATGGACTGATTTCAATTTTCACACGTTTCCAGCGATGTAAAATATCCCGTTTTATGTCCCATGTCATGTGGAAAAATATTTACCAATGGTCTCCCACAGGCCCATTCTACGTAATTTGTTCACGTTTTATATCAATATCAGCAACGTTTAATCTAAAAATAAGTAATCTTGCGAAAAAATGTTTTGTGTTTGCTTTCCATCTGTTGGAAATCACGAAAAAAGCGAAGAAATTGTCGCATTTTAGCTGCGTTTTGCAGCGTTCTGTTGTTGTTGTTCTGCTGCAATTCCTGTATTATCGTATAGCATTGTAAAGCTTATTTTCTGTACATTCGGGATTTCACAGTTACATCATGAGATGGCAGGTATAGAACGAGCTATAACTGAAAAAGTCCCATATACTTCCTAAAAGGAGAACGAAGGCTGGTAACAAGGTGAAGTAAAACAGCATCACTCATTGGCCCATGGTTGAGCGACCTTGAGCGACCTTTTCTGAGGCCCCGCATGATTGGTGCAGTCGGTTTGTCGCCATGGCCACGGGTCCACGAAACCGCCACGAAACACAGCGGGGCCAAAGAATGGCGGATAAATTTTAAAATGGGAGATCAACAGGTCCCGGGAAATGTTTATAATAAACTCAGATGGGCAGATTTGACGAGCTGATCATCAAGGTTAGATACTTTGGTAGTTTATGCTCGCGTTACGTGAAATTTTCAGGAATATGGAAGCAGATTTTACTATTTCTCGAACGTTTATCTTAGATCATACCAAACTCATTTGGTGTTGAATCGCGCATTTTCCGTCAATTATTTTTCTTCCTCTCCTGATTTCATTTTACCCGTATTACAAAACAAACCAACCGTATACTAGTCAGATTTATTTAAATTTTGGCTTTCTGAAAATGTATAGTTTTAATAATGTTTCACTCAAAGTAAACGCGAAAAAATTGCAAAGTAATCCATAACATGGGAACTCAGTGACACGTCAAAAACCGTCTTCATGGGTTTGTTGAACATCCGTCAAAATGCGTCTTCATGGGTTAGGCGAACATGCGTCAAAACCCGCTTATATGGAAAAAAGAGTTAAGGCAGTGTGACGTCACTGGACCTAGATATGATTGCAACAGACCAGCATAGAATACCATGCTTTATTTGCAGTTTCCTCTGTGTAATAAAATCGTAAAAAATTACAATAAATATTTTCCGACACTGTCTGCAATGGTCTTTCATTTGATGGAAACTTTACTTGAGGGTTTATGATCACTTTAATAAAATCACTACCATTGCACGCGAGAGAAACAGGAATAGAAATTCTGTGTTCTTACGCTTTTTTATATATGAAGATAATCAGGCACACTTTGACACTGGCTGCTACTCATTATGAGGACATGCCATTATTAATGTTTGGTTCTATCAAATACAGGTACATATTCCTAAGAGCACTGTTACTTGTATAGATCTGTAACTAATCATTAGATATATTGGTAGAGTGGGACAGAGAAGAATGTTGTCATGACGACGATATACATTAATGCACTATATTACATTTTTTGACAACAAGTCATGATTGATATTGGAGATTCCAGGAAATTTCTTACTGCTAAGTTACTGCCCAGGTGCAGAGTGACACTGCAGTATGGTGGATTAAGCTAGAATAAAAGAATCATATGAGAATCTGTACTATTTAGCATTTTAGTCAGACCTCACAATTAGGAAAACTCTCCTCTGCCAAAAAATGGGGCATCAAATTAACTCCCATTTAACACCATGTTGATAACGGCTGATTATGCCCCTGCATTCACCTCTGCAGTTGCTGAATGCTGTGGCTAATTGTGAGGGTTGTAAAAGTACAAGAGTGGGGTGGAAGGCTTGGGGGGGGGGGAGGAGGGGTGTATAAAAGAATTGGTACATGTATGGGTAGCTCTAGGGTGAGGGAAGGGAAGGGACGGGTCATGTAGGTGTAGCTCTATACTAGGGTTAGGGAGCTGGCAGAGAGGTGGGACAGAGTTTGAAGAGATCTGCTGGACATATATTACACAGATATAAAAGCAACTTGATTTGCAGGGTCCTTAAGCACCGCGACCATGGCGACCGTGGCAACAGATTCGAAAACACCATAGCTTGTGCGATACCCAGTGGCAGATGAACATGTACCTTTTCAACAACGGTGAACATTAATAAATATAAATAAAGGAAACATAGTTTAAAACAAAATCTATTTGAAGAGAAAATAAATCCATTCATCTACCATCAAACATCCAATTGAAACGCACGGATTTCTATAAAATTTCTCTAGTCTATCCATTAATATGTTACTGTTATGCGTGCTTGGATTAAATATTTTACATTCGGTATCAGCGAATAGTTTAGCAGCGACAGTAAAATCCAAACGTATTTTACCATCAGTGCAGTTTTTCTATGTCACGTAACTTGAGTGTGGGCGAAACGCGGTCTGCTATGCAAGTTGGTCAAGGGTTCGCCTTTGGCTCACAAATAGAAACCTTGATGTGGTAAAGATGGGTCCTAACATGATTTCCAGCATAACTAGGTTAATTATGGAGCGAGTGTACTTGAGCAGGTTTCCAACCCCTGGGGTGCAACACTGTTTCAGGTGTCTAACTGGGTGAGACTTACTGGTGACTTCAAGCTGGCCAAACTGTGGAGTGGAGGAGGCCCTGGTGCCAGCTTCTCCCATACTGTCCTCAATCTGAAATATATAACATACAGATACAGGAATATGGGCAGGGTCTAATTTGTTCATCCACGGTAACCTGACCATGTGCATGTATTGTGCAGGTTCCCGATTATCCAGTGGAGATCACCACGATCACTGCATACGTGGTATGGAAAACCATATGCAGAGCATCGGATAAGCTAATGCCCATGGAAAGCAATGAATTCACATTATGGCATAAAATATTTGGGCATTTAAAACATGAAGGTTGGGTATGACATTTCAGCATAAATAAAATGATGAAAATGTTTCCAATTTATGATAAATTTTTGGGGTGAATGAATTCAATAGGGTTGAATGTCACTTTTAACAATTTTTTTAGCAATATCACAATGGTATGCCTATAACCGCCAGAGCAGTTCCATTGCTATCTTTTTATAGTGCTGCTTCACCGAAGCACCCTGCCATAGCCAAACATGATATTTCACCCAACATACACTGAGCCAACCAGTCCTTGATCTCAAGCTGGGATTGAACCCAGGACCATCTGCTTGCAACACGGGCACACTAACAACTATCTAGACCACATGGCAGTGCTTACTGCAAGTAACCATGATCAGATAAATGGTGGAAAGTGCCCCCCCCCCCATTGAACTTCTCTCTGCTGCTCTGAAAAAACAAAACTGAGAGAGCTGAGAGTTGAAAGCTTATCATAACATTGGTGTCATTTTGGGTCTATTTGCATATCTCCCCAAGCAGAGGATCATGGGTAAATTCAAAATGTGGTATCTCAGAAAGTCATGTTTTCAGCATTTTCTGTTCATTTCTTCTTATATTTTATTTAGGCAAAACTAATTATTCTCTATTTTATTTGGAAGTTTTTGAGAGAAAAAATACAAATTTCCAAACATTGGCCCAACAAAATAGCCGAAAAATGACTGCAGAGAAGATGATGTCATCATGTTGGCCATCTTGTATTTTTTTACATTCTTGAGTAGAGACTGAATCAAAGATACTGTGTGTAAGTTTCAATTGCTCTAGCCTTAGGCCTTTTTTTTTTTATTAATTGGTTTACGGATTTTTCTGGCAAAAATGTCCAGATGGAGGATGGAAAAAAATAAAAATAAAATCAAGCCTCCACACTTTATTTATTTTTACTTTCTGACAAACTTCTTAGACACGAGAGGGCGGTCAAAAAAAAAAATGATATGTCAAATCCAGGTAATAGCCAGTGTAATAATTACAAGACATTTACCAAAAGATCAAAGACGGACGTTTCCTTCAACCAAGCGACAATATCAGTCGCTTTGCGTGAAACCAACACTTCAATAGGGGTGTTGACAGGACAAGTCATGTTTCCTGCTGTTATTTTGGACAGACAGGCCGGCAGATATGTCGTCAGTTGTCACTGATCTCCTTCAAGACCAAGTCCCCCACCGTCCCAGCAGTTACTGGACCGACAAAGCCCTTCAAAAGGACGGTCGCGTCCTGTCTAAGAGTCAGTGAAAACCACCGCGAGGCCGAACCCGCAATGATGTCATGTCTGGCCCCCGAACTACAGCCGAAGGTAACATGGAAGTCGGAAACCACCACCACTGGAACCAAGGGAAGTAACCCGCCTCCAAGACCAAGATGTCTGCAGAGTGTTGAACTCGTGCGAACTCGAACGTGAAGAATTTATATAAGATGTTTTACGCACAGCAAGTATTAAAATGAGACCAATATTGCGAATTTTATGTTTTTATTCTTCCGACAGAGAGGTCAGCAAATGTGACGCGTCGGCGGATACGACAGAAATAAAAAAAAAATCGAAAATCCAATTTTATTTTTATTTCACTTTTGGCAAAATGAAGGTCGGCGGATCCGTAAACCAATCAATAAAAAAAAAAAGGCCTTAGGGATAGAGAAAAATATATAGGCAGCGCTGCGGTACACTCCAAATCGCCCAGGCCAGATAGAGTTAAACTAAGTCAGCTAACAACAACACATCACAGATGGAAAAAGAAATACATGAACATTAATAATGATCTGCTATATACAAGGATAATGAAGTGGTTGATCATACTAATTACAATGTAGCTAGAGTCTACACATGCTACAAGAGTCACACAAAAGCTTATTAATATCCAGTTACGTATAGACTATGCATCCATCCATCCATACCAGGCTAGATGTAGGATGAAGCCGTGCTCATGAAGAAAAGATCAGGTTTAAAAAGCTGGCACAGTCTGCAACGCAGATTATATTGTACAGCAGGTACATTTTTTACTGACAGAAGATTATTATGATAGTAGACATCAATGAAGGGGAGGAAATGAGACAAATCAATATATTAAGTATATTAGTTTTCAACTATATGATGCAAAGACTTACTGGCCAACCACTACATCATATTTCAATATCCAGACAATTTCCAATGGCTACTTGAGTCATACTATATTATGTATATTGACAACTGCGTCTGTTTGTTTGTTCAACACGTATATTCCTGGACAGCAAGAGGTGAAAACAGGTGGTACGTGTACATGTAGGTTCATTCCATGGTATCGATTGTACATCAAAATTGGTCTAAAATGGATACTGGATATGTATTAATGTATTATTAAGACGGATGTTAGGTGGTTGCTATACTCATGCTAACATGGCTAAGGTCAGTAACTGTGAAAGATATCAGGGAGGGTGATGGCAAAAATAGTGGAAATGAAACATCCCAGCAGGACAAGGTCTCTAAAATGAGAAATTTAATTGAACAATTGTGACAATGATAAACTACATGTAAACTGCAAAAAAACCCAAAACAAATCCCTTATATGTTAATAATCGCTCTAATAATTCAATCACAGGAAGTGAAAATTTCGAACATAAAATGTGAGGGTGATCAAATTTACTGGAACAATATTGACAAAATGATGAAAAAAATCATGCAGATAAAGCATTAATATTTCTTTGTTATTTCAATGATTTTTGAGAGTGATCACATTTACTAGAACAGCCGATTGTATTGAGGTTCGATTCAATCATGTCAATGGGGGATGGAATTACATGTACATGTAATAGCTCTGGGGATTACCACAGACATGATCAGAACTGATGGGGCCTCGAACAATACCAACTTGAAAATCCGATTCCAAGGTTGC
This sequence comes from Hanleya hanleyi, assembly GCA_036873755.1. Taxonomy (NCBI): domain Eukaryota; kingdom Metazoa; phylum Mollusca; class Polyplacophora; order Lepidopleurida; family Hanleyidae; genus Hanleya; species Hanleya hanleyi. The sequence continues at coordinate 208,303 of JAVTVY010052391.1, forward strand.
CACTTCCTGTTTGTCGATTTAGCCAATCAACTGACAGAATTGCCATGACTTGTTATCTCCTGGCTCCACTGTGCAAGTCCCCATTCTATGTGTTTGTGATTTGCTTGTGGACACTGGCCTTAATTACACTCATCTGATATGAAAATTAAGAGCCAGTCATACACTGAATATATGGGCACTGTACACCGGACCCCTGAAAATCAATAATAGACTGCCAATGTAAATATTTATACCAGGAAGAGACTTTGATCTTCCTTGTTTTCGAACGAAGATTATATAAACATTTCAGTTCAGAAGCTACATTACAAATACGCTCATACTATTCAGCTTGTATCACTGACGTCCCTACTCTCCGTGTTCCCCCCGCTGATTCACATCGCCAAGTTTGCGCCTCTTGGCCGTAAGCGGGCGCTTTATCTGGTTACCCAATCGCCGTGCCGCAATAGCTCGGAGATAACTAGATTCCTCATACTAACCACGATTGGCTAACTATCTCACGTGATCGAAATTACGTCATGCCTTTATGATAGTGAGATCACTACTCTCACGTAATGTGGAAGCCATGCCCATATTTTGACAGCGACACACCCTCTAACCGTATCTTTCAAGGGAACTTTTCCCTGTCTTTATTAACAGTCAACATTCAATTCAAAATCTGAAACAACTGAACAGTGTTTTTACGTTACCATTCCAGACAGCTTGATCTTCTTATATACTCATGACGATAAAGCGTGGTCTTATCAGTGGGATATTAACAACATTTACAGCGATTTATTTGTTAATTATTTGAAAGTATCAGTGAACAAATGTTGCAATCAGTTGACGAACCTTACTAAACAATGGAGGAAGTTATCCAAAAATCTGTTCACTCTTAACTCAGAAATTAACGTAATCAGAGCTGTTTTGCCGTCCGTTTATTGTTAGTTTTGCCGTTAACGACATATGAACGTTTGAGAAGGGAGACAACTCATATTGCCAAGACTCTTCTGTAAGAGTGATATTCATTGGTCACTGGTGGTTGGCCTGTGCAGAGCGCCCCCTCACGACCAAGAGGCGCGAACTTAGCGATGTGAATCAGCGGGGGGAAAAAGGAGAGTATAGGGACGTCAGTGATACAAGCTGTTTATCAGCCAGGGAAAAATCCAGAAATAATTTGGGGATGCCGGTGGGGAGGGTTGAGGGAGGGGGGTATCTCCCCCCCCCGTCGCAGAGCGAAAATAAAAATGGAATTTGACATGCATCTAATGAAATAAACAATTATGCTCCCTGGATCAGTGTAGAGTACTATATCGAGGATTCTTGAAAATCACATCAACAACAATAAAGCCGTATGGCAAACTTCATGTATCAATACTGTTTTGTGTTCATTCTTTGTGGAAATTTCATTACCTATATATCAATCCGTCTTTCTCTCATGTCCCTAAATTTGTCTATTAAGAAGTTCCATGCCTCCTCATTGAAAGTTTCCGATCCCACCAGGATGATTCTCATTAGTTTATCCAAACTGCTGGCACATTTTCGTCGCTGTGCTGTTGTTGTACATTGTTAGGCCTAGGTGTTTCAATTTCCTGAGAATGTTCTGATTGTTCCTGGTCAGAAGTGTCCCGTTCGTCAGTTTCATTTTCGTGTGTATCGTCCACCGAAGCACCAGTTTCCGTGTCTCCGCCACGTGCACGTTTTATAAATGCAAAAGAGTTCGCTGATCAGTACTGAGTAGGTTTATCGTCTACACATTTTCGTTTTGACCAGTAGGTAGCAGCCTTTTTATTATGGCTGAGACCAGACGTTATTGGACGACCCATTTGATCAAATCGCGTAAACCGTGCTCTTTTAAATTATACAACGACGACACCTTTTGACGATCGGTAGGCGCGCGTATAATTGTCAGACTCAAAGCGGAACCGGACTGGAGTACACTACTCTCGTCAATAATAAAACAGTGAAAGTTGTTCACTATTTGAAGTATACTTCAACCTTGAGAATGTATTTAATATACAAAACTAAACTGAAGTCGATGAGAAATAAACATTGTTTTTGTAAAAATCCGATGTTTCCTGTCCGTTTTTATTGTAAATTTCAAGTCGGAGTTTTTCCCTGTTCTGCTGAATTGTAGTGGCGCGTAGGCTCTAACACAGTGCTATGATGTCTGATTTACCGCGAGGTTTAGTTTGAATTTTTATTTATTTTTATTTTTTTCGTTTTCATTTGTGCGCGAGAGTTTGGGCGCCCATACCGGTATACCGGTAGCAAAACCTTCCTGGATTACTCCCTGTCAGCGTACATTACAAATAACATCCTTGCGATCCTGAATGGTGTAGCAATCAATCAATCAGTTAGGATCAATACACTGGCTGGGTTAGTTGGCCACAGCAGTTCTGGATAAATAGATCAAGGGGTTTCCTCTATATCAAACCAATCAGTGAATGCGCTAAGCTAACTGATTACGACAATCCGCTGCGAGGTATGAGAAGTGACAGGTTCGAATTTCATGGCTGGCTTTAATGTCGCGCTGACAACAGATGGAATTCATAGCAAAAAAACGCAGGCTTGAGATATCAACAGGCTAATTCAAAGCATGCAGGGGGTGAAATGTGAAAGATTGTAATAGCGGCAACGACTCAAGAACTCAATCGAATCACCAAAAATGTCCAGGTAAACCCTCTGCGAGGATTTAGGAACCTGGACTTGTGAAGGTGTACAAATAAAAGCAGGAATACAATACCAGTGTCACACAACATTGGTCATTTTTGGATGGTCAAACCCACAAGCTCTGAATGGTCAATATTATTCTTTCATCATGTTCATGCGTGTATGCTGTTTCACCTAGATAAATTATGTAACGGTCAGCGGCTGCCAACCATAATAAAACTTGATCCATGTGATGATGCAAAAATACACAAAATGCCAAATACATGTACATCATGAACTTTAATACATTCCTATTCACATCCCTCAAGCATGTCAAGACTCGCTTCTTCGAGTCTCATGGGTAAGTACATGTAGTACCCACCCCCACCTCCTAAAAATAGGGATGATTGCCGCGTATAATCTTCCCGCTAGTCACCATTAACTGTTTCCATTAAATGAAGGTGCTGAACAGCAGAGTAAATGCTCTCTCGCCGTATATGACATCTACCATGTCTATACTGAGTGATAATTGTGTGTGAGAACATGAGTTAAACTGGTGAACTATTTCTTTTCGCAAACAACTGCAAAACAAATCTATAGGAGTTGTCTCCCTTTTCAAACATTCAACAGATGTTTATTAATGAACGACAATACAACTCATAATTATTTAATTTCTGGGTTTACAATGAATCGATTCTTGACTAACTTCCTGCGTTGTTTTATTTAATAAAGTTCATAATCTAATCACACTAATTTATTTCACAAATCGCAGTTATATTTGTTCAAATCCCACTGAAAAAACCACGCTTTATCGTCATGAGTATATAACAAAATCAAATTGCATACAATGGTAATGTGGCTACACTATTCAAGAGTTTAAAATTTTGAATTGGATGTTGACTGTTGATAAAGTTAGCAGTGGACAGAAAAAGTTCTTTGGCCATTGTCAATTTTCAGGCTATTTCCAGGCCACAGATTCACATTTCCAGGCCATTATCAGCTTAAAATCCAATTACAAAAGAGGATATCTGACTTGACTGTTGACAAGCTACATGCATAAATGTTAAAATTTTCGCATGTTTTAAAAATGCACCCGACTTTTTGAAGCATGGGTTAATTAGGAATCAAATGTTAATGAGCAAAACGACCCTTTTTACCTCCATTTTAGAGAGCGGGATCGCCCTAACCTGTACATGTATATATTGTTGATCCATAACAGATAACCTTGACATAATGCAAAAGCAAAGTTACTCCAAATAAACTACAAACACATATTGACAGTCTCAATATAAAAACTGAATGTCTTGATTTAAAAAAGGGTGATGACAATCAAATACATTTGTCATACATGTATATATGTGGGCAAGATGTTTGCATGCCAAAAAAGAAACCTACTTTAATAGCTACTACATGAAAGTAGACAGTTGCCTTCAAGGTTAAATTATAGCAGACATGACGAATGTATACTGGGTACATGTGTATGCATTGACATGATCAATACAGTCTAATACAATTGTCTCAATATCTCTTCTTTGATGGGAAGAAAGCCAATGGTTTACCCTCAGGCATTGTCAAGACATGAGAGGAAATGAGGGAGGGTCAAGATGTGTGGGGACTGCATGTACAAGCCTATACAGTTCAATAGTCATGCTTTATAATAACCAAGGCCATATTAAATTAGATTCCTTGTTTCTTATGCCTATTGTTTTCCAAAGCGGAAAAGTGGTACACGGTTAAATAGTAGGGTTTAACATCGTTTTCAACCTTGTTTCAGTCACATCACGACGGTGCCTACATGTGCCAGAACACGAGAGTCCTCACAGTTCCTATTACCCTGGACACTGATCAGCCCAGCCAGTACAGCATCCGGTCACCCATCCCAGTATTCACCGACCTTAACGTTGGTACAAACACAACACAGTTCACATTTTCCACACGAAATTAAGACAAGCTAGTTTCAATGCATTTCTAATCTCCACTGAACCAAAAATCAACCTCCATGTACACGTACTATATTCACTCATGGTAGCATTTATCAATTTTCTACTAATTTATCAAGTAAAATGGATACAATGTGTATCAATTTCTGCAAATCTCACTAATTGTATGTTATATATTTTCCAAAACTACTACATTTTGATAGGTCTGTCAAGCTAAGGACAGATCTTGGGGCTGATTTCTATTGTGTTTAGGAGGATACATGTGTTTACAGTTTGACTTTTCTGATCTTTGGAAATAGGTTAACATTTGTCTGGCATGAACTTGACCTAACTAGCATCATGCCAAAGATTTTGAGATTTCTCGAACTTCGTTTGAGGTCAATGGTAAAAAATACCAGCAAATCAGTAGTTGCGCGATGGGAAAACGGTTTAGTCCAAATTTCCCCTCTTAGTCTATGTAACTCAGTCGGAAGAACCTGCCCAGGAAAAATCGGACAAGGTCAGTTCCTTGACCTACATGTAGAATGTAGAATTGTGCCAAAGACCCAGTCTCTAATCTTTGTCTTTGTGAAATAGTTCACATAGTTCACAGATTGGCATCATGGGAGAGAACTTGTTTGTACAACACATTGTATTCTTCGGCGAGTAAAAAAATATCAACACTCCATTGTGTCGACTAAATTTTTGCCTTTACTCGGCAAATGGCGAACCACTGAAAATGTGGATGATGAATAAAGTCTGTTCAATTCTGGTGAGTGATCATGCAGTGACTCTCCTACAGGAGATATTAGACGAGTAGTATTATGCAAGAGCATCTGGAACACTTGCCTCTCAGATAAGCTTAGAACTGTTGTCGTAACATATGCTTCGAGACAAAAGCAGATTTCATTTAAGGCTGCTTAATTTTTCTCTTTTTTTTCAAGGCTATAATTCGAGCTGTCATTTTCAAAGCTTGGTGTACAATGTGGATGCCCTGAAAACACAAGAACTCCGGCTCAATGTATTATTAAATAAGACAGGACATATCAGATCTGCTAAATATTTTCCAAGTTCAGATTTTGGCTGATTGATCACTTCTGAATGTACATACCTATAGATCTATAGTTGCCCTGGACAAGCTTATAAAGGCAGTGGTCCTCACATGGCTATGAGTGACCAGTCATCGGAGCCGATGTTGGTAACTCACTGTCAATTGTTCCTGAAAAAGATGGAATAGGTTCAAAATCAGCATGATCAGTCTTAATTTAGTGTAAATACTGTCTGGATACATTGTCTGAAAAAAACAATGTACATGGTATTGGTCCATACACAAAATTTTAACCCTTTCTGGCGGAGGGGGCATTATGGCCTCCCCGGCCGCCAAACTTTTCACAGCACCCACGAAACGAAGAAAACAAGAAAAGTGAAACTTTTGACATTTGTGCGAATCTTTTTTAGACTATTTTAGGTGCAATTTCATTCAAAAGGTGTCCTCGCAAAGTCAAGTTTTCAGTCATCTGAACATTGATTTTTTGCACATTGTAGTGGTCTGAATAGTACAATAGATCCTCTGCAATTTGTGGAACTTCACCCAAATATATAGTATGCAAAGTTTCAGCATTCTACCTCAGAGGTAACAAAAATAAGTAGGGGGCCGAACGCTCTGATTATCCAATCACAAATAGTATATTCTCACACCAAAGTATCAGGGTGATCAAATTTGTTAGAATGGAAAATCGATGAGGTCATACAAAAAGCAGGACCATGTGTGTTTTTCTCACATTTTAGGTAATAAAATTCAATCAAATCAGTCAAAGATCAAAACTCCAGGCCAAATCTGGGGGTGATTAAATTTAATGGGGGAGTGAATACACATCAAACCAGGAGTATCTGTGAAGGACTTCGACCAACATCAGCACACGGTAACTTATATTATAGGAGTTAAATAATCCTGTTACAGAGATGGGTTTGAAGGTAGGTATGTATCAGTGCTAAATCTGAGTTGAGGGTCAGATGACTGTTCCTGTGAAATTACCTTTTGAAAATGTTGAATGGGTGGGTGTGTGCACGTATATAGTAGGCTCCATGGTATAATTAAGGTCTATGATGATCAGGTCATGGCAGTAAGTATAATGCCCACACACTGACACAGTACTGCTGAGCATGCTTAATAATGAGATTAATCACATCCAATTTCTCACATTTACTGTGATATTAAAGCGTTCAATCGATCTGTAATTGTATTTACCCGAGCTACGTTCTACAAGCATGACAAGCATAGCAAGGTCCTAATCCACATAGATCTGCGGATACCATGCACATGGGACTTCAGGGCTTGCTTTTCCACAGAAATCTGATCACCGTCAACACTCCCGCAGAATAATTCATAAAATTCTACCAAATTACCAATCTGTATAAAAATGACTTTAGATTCCGGTTAGATTATGAGAATCTGTTTAGATTCCGGTCAGTTTCATCGAAAAACAAGGCCTGGAATTGAGGTAAACTGTCCAAGGTTCTGCACCTTGCTGCAAATGGCACAGGGACTCAGTGCTCATGGTTTTGTTACAAGTCAATTGACATGGTCCAACTGGGTAATGCATTACATATCCAGAAATGACAGTCTGGGTGTGCAAATTTCAGCCTTTCTAAAAACAAGGTGTACATGTACACTTCCTATCTCTGTCATGTTAAATCTGACAGATTAAGGGGGTGCACATTGAAATCCAATCACACCTGCATACTCATCTGGCTAACACACATGGCATGCATGGAGACTGGGTCACAGTGAAATTTCATCCTCGCGAGCCAGTAAATCAAACGATAGGTTACGATCGATACACTGGCTTGGTTAGTTAAAGATGGCAGTTCTGGATATGAACAGCTTGAGAGGTTTCAACTAAGCCGAACCAATGAGTAAGTGCACTGAAGCAGCTCATCAGGCCAATCCGCAGCGAGGTTTGAGTTTTGACTGGTTTGAATTTCATTGCCGGCCAGGCTACCTTTGAAATCGACACCGGGTGTCAAAGCGAAAACCGCAGACTCCAGATACCGACGCGCTAATTCAAAACAACCTCTGGGGATGAAATGTACGAGATTGTGTAATAGACGCAATGACTTGTGAAACATCCAAATGCATGGCTATTCGAGCATAATTTGAAATTGGTTGCCCAAAAGAAAATTTGGTTGCCCCGGGCAACCGGGCAAAGGGCTATTTCGCACCCTGAAGGAAGTCATTTGGCGGTTTGAACAGCCCAGTTGATGAATGCACACCATCCAAAAATGTTATGGTCTCAGAACCCGAGTACCTTATTTGGGGAATTTGCAGCTAAAACTACATGTACACAGTATGAGTGCAGAAATAGGCATCAATGATGAGATGATAATAATGGTAAATTTACGCAATACCTGGCGTCATTAATCACACAGATCGCCCGGCCTCATGCAATCCATGTCAATTATTGTCGATACCAGGAAAGCCTTTAGGTATTGTAAAATCAATATCCGGTCATGAAGGAGAGCCAATACATTATCCGACTGGATCTCTAATGCCTTACATGATTAAACAAGCCAGTCATCCCACATATTGATATTTACTTATAATAAGATACAGAATTGGTGTCCCTGTATCTATACGGATTGCTGATATGGTAGATGACAATTTTGTGAAACATCAAGAACTTCAACGAGCGGATGGGCTTTGAAATATACAAGTACATGCAGCAGGCCCCTCATTTAGTTAAACATGGTATCGCCTAGGAATACATCTATGATGTACACAAACAAAGTGGTTGCTATAATATGCCCCACCTTTGATTATGTGTATGGGGGGGGGGGGGCTACTTTGAGTATCAAATCCTGGGAGAGAATACCTGGAAGATACCTTCTCTTCAGCCATTGACACTTCAGCCTTTGACAATATTTAATACAGTCATTCATAATCGTTATACTCATCATTCCAGGAAGTTTACCACCTGAGTGTACATCCTTTCTCGCACTATAGATCAACATGACACAGCGATCCTGAACACTGGTTCACTCAGGCTAAGCAACCGTATCAAACAGCACATGTATGTTTAATACTCACATGTTGACGGTTCACAACATAGGCACAACAAAACTGTAATAATCACGTCAATAAAATACAGGTACATTAGACAGGTGTACAGGTGAGTACATGTACTGATACTGCCAGGTACTCAAACATTCATGATCATATGTTGCCAAAACTAAAGTAGGTCAAATACGACATACAAATAAGCAGGTTAACATGATTAATAATCACAATCTGAAGGACCGCAGTAACCTGCCAGCTACTCACAGTACAGATTCTATGACAAGTACCCAAGTACATCCATCCACAATAATGCCCCGAAAACAAATGGTCACTCAAGCGAAGAAATATATATTGAAAATGCAAATTGGTTCATACAGTACATGTACATGCACAAGGAGACCCGAGCTCTAAGAGGATTATACATGTAGTCCTGGTTCTGATGCTGGTAAATTAATGAAATCCTATTTCCATTCAACTTTATTCCTACGAAGTAGGCTACAGATCGCAAATTGTCCGGTAATGAGTGAGTGAGTCAGTCCATCCGAATCCTTTCGTCGGCAAAATAAGGAGAACCGTTGACATTAGAACCTTGATTTTTGGCATGAACGAGCATTAGGGCATTGTTACCAGCAAGTTCTGAGCTGACCGAATTCTGATGAAAATTTGATTGATAATTATTTTTTTTATTATTTATTGATGGCTCAGCGAGTACACTGTCATTCCCATCGGGAACCCTTGGCTGTATGTTTCACTGTATATATAACACAGTACAATATCTGGTGGGGTATGCCATCCGTAATTGTTTTTATGAAATAAGAAATGCTAATTTTCCATCATTTGTTAGTGCATTTATCTACACTGCTATTACCAACTTGCCAGCCTACACACAATTCAGTATATTGTTATAGATATATGTAAACTGTTGCCTTTAACGTGTATCCTATTTCACATCCAAACATTTCATCACAGACCACATCAGGCGTCAAATTCAGGTCAAATTACCCACTGGTGGTGAAATATACTACATCAACCAATTAAGTCAGCCTGGTGCAATAACCCAGCAGAAAAAGAAAGATGTGGTATCATCCTTCATGATTAGTCTGTGACAATGATAAAAGTTTACTGAGGGTGAAATAAAGCCATGACGGCATGTTTAAAGGGTCTTAATTTATTTTCTTTGGGTAGAATTTAACTAGATAAAGTAACTTTGATCATGATGAGCACATACTTTGAGGTTTTTTTTGTACCTCTTGAATATTGACTATATATCACACTTGGATATAGTTTAAACAAAAAATTACATGTGTAAACAAAATATGTCTAAATTTTTCTTGTCATTTGAAATCTTGATCCATTTTGATTCCTTGATTGGGGGATACAGAATCACTGCCACGGAGTGTGTTGGTGTGTCACAGCAATGCAATTCCGATTCACACAACGAAGCTGAGGTGGCTTAACGTTTATCAACGAAGAAAATCACCGATCAACCGCCACAGAATATAATGTGAAACAAGAAAACCGGAATAGTACATTCATCAGATTGCCGATACCCAAAATGTGTTGTCTCATATATCTAGATAACAACGTGATGTAGAGACGCTATTTATTCGTCTTTGTACCGGTTGTGCTCATAGAATCATTATTATCTTGTGCAGAGAAGGTGTTGATCTTGAGTTGAATTACCGTAAACTACATAAATGCTACCTTTCTACTATAGTACTATATATAAAAATTTGTTGTATTGCTGGGAAAATAATGCGATTCAAAAAGTTGTTTTGATCCTGGACAAGGGCACTGAAAACCATTAAAGAGATGTAAATGTATTTTCACACGTAAAGCTTGAAATCTACTGAACTTTTTATTATTCAATCTGTTTCCTTTAGTTAAAAAATTGTAAAATTAAATCGGCGATCGTTATTTATTTTTGGAAGGAAGGCGCATTAGGAGATTGTTACCAACAAGTTCTGAGCTGACCTACTATTGATGAAAATTTCTGGTGATTTTTGATGAAAATCACTGCCGATTCTGACTTGGGCATTGCCCATCTTAATATAGGCAGGATTTCCAAGATTTCGCGTTCGAGTCCTAATGCCTACTCTACTTCGTAGGTCCAGTGACGTTAGTCACACTGCTCATGTTAACACATTTAAAATCAAATGAATGAGTTGAATAATATAATATTTATCATGAATGTGTTGATCAACTATATGTCCTGTTGACCATGATCGCGAAAATCCTACATAGTTTTGACAATAAAGTTTACCGCAACCCTACCTTCATGTACCCATGTATTTCAGGAGTTTAACAAAAGTTTGGGATGGCAAATTATTATTTGTTTCAGATTTTTAACAGAATTTTATGAAATTCTGTACAAGAAGAGTAACATTTCAAGAATTTATGAGCAAAACAATTTGGAACCTATCCAACTTTTTTCAAGTTCGTTACCGGTATGTCAAAGACAAAGAATATTGCGGATATCCCAGGTTTAATATATATATATATATTAAATATGTCCATTTTCACAAGTCGAGGTGAATCCTAAATCCTCGCAGAGTGTTTACCTGAACAGTTTTGGCGATTCGATTGAGTTCTTGAGTCTATATCTCTATTATACAATCTCGTACATTTCATGCCCCGTGCTTGTTTCGAATTAGCATGTTGATATCCCAAGTCTGTGGTTTTTGCTTTGACCTCACGTGGATTTCAGCCCCGACATCAAAGTACATGTAGTTTGACCAGTGAGAAAATTCAAACCTGTCACATCTTATACCTCAGAATGGATTGGTGTAATCAGCTAGCTTAGCACATTCACTGATTGGTTTGATTTAGAGGAAACTCTTGATTTATTTATATCCAGAACTGCTACGGGTAACTAACCAAGCCAGTGTATCAATCAAAACAGATTGATCAATACAATGGCTCGCGAGGATGTAAATTTATATATATATGCTATGATAACAAATTTTATTTATTCGGCATGGTCATTTGTTTTCACAAAATTTGTCAATGAATTAAAATGCAGGGGAACCGTAACTGTGATAAACATGATATTCTTTAACATTTGTGCCTATTACATCCAGCTAACCATGTTAACAGTCCATATATCAGGAACGTTTTCAAGCCTTGAATTTGGGAAATTTGAGGGCAAGGCCAATTTGGCAGAATTAAAGACACTGAGGCCTGGCTGGCATAAAATTACTTCAAAATTGGCAGCGGGCATCAACATCATCAATGTCAGTAGGTAGGGCATCCAAGACAATGACCTTGGTTGAATTCCAAGGCCCTGCGTTTCAGCAGGGTTGCATGAAATCTACATGCCTCAAGGTGATCATTTGGGAGATACTATTTTACATGTTGAATGGGGGAAAGGACAATCATCTGCCTTCATACAATCGAATAAACAAACAATACAAACAAATAAATTACAAGATGGAATTTCTTTCAAGTTTAGCTGTTTCCATTGTGAAATTGACTAACAAAGCGACACAAAGAGATCTATATCCACATATGATTCACACAGCCCGTCTCAGGTGACAGAATCCCCCTCAATTTAGAGACAAACTCGTCCTTCTGATATTGGCATGTTGCCAACTGAGATGGGATAGGGAGGAAGCCTTCAACAAAGAGGGGAAAATTTTTAAAGTTTCCCATTTTTTTAAATCTTTCATTGTAATCTTTGATAATCGATTTGAGTAGTGCAATAGAAAAGAAATAATGTTTTCAAAGGCATGCTCATTGAGTATTTGACACATGGTTACTAGTGTGGAAAAGTTTAAAAACTTTTGGGTGCAGGCTTCACCCTTGCCTTAAAATATAAACTTTCCCACTAACCATGTGTCAAAAAATAGCCCAATGGGCTTCAATACCCTTCGGTTATCAGTTATTGTCTACACTCAGCAATCATGCATTGCGTAAGATGTATTTTTAGAACTTTGACATCATGTAGGTTAACAAAACTGTGATCTAGTGGGGTTGACTGTAGTTCTCTCATCTTAGAAATACATCTTGAGCCAGGTCAGTTTTTGCCAAGGCCTTAATTGATGGGAAATATTTTGTTCTGATGTTCTGGTAGATCATGAGCTCTAAGCTCTAAATATACTCTTCTACAGCTCATAATCAAGTAATTTGATCTTGGAAATATAGAGCTAAGTCAGTCATCTTCAATAATTTTTCTGGTCTATTCTACCTTACTTGCATATGGAACATAAATTTGGAGAACTTAAGACTTAACAGACCTTTGGAAAATAGGTCTATGTCAGTGATATTCAATAAACTCCAGGTCCAGGCATATGTGGTATAAATTTGGACAATGTAGATATAATCCTTCACAAAATATTGTACTAAATAAAGGGTGATTGAGTGAATATGATTTAACGTCGCTTTCAACTATATTTCAGTCATATCACGCCGTTGGGTCCTATTCCTTTTCACACCCGGGAACCACACGGGTGGAGTCCTATTGTCCTAAATAAATTCTGACCTGGATAAAATAGGTCAAGGTCAGTCATCTTCAGCAAACCTTTGGCTCGTGTGGTCAAATAGACGTATACTCCATGACCAGGTGTAGGTATGGTGCAAATTTGGAAAGCCCGGTTCTAACTTGCCTACTACCATAACTACAGTTAGGCCATGACATTTGAGAAAAAAACTGCGTAATCAATTGGTTAGCAGGAATTCTGGACAATAACGTAAGTCAAACAGGTTGGTGAACTCCTGTAAGGCTGCATGCAGAACTTTAAAATTATGGCTGAGGGGAGAATAATCTGCTGCACAAACCAATAACTAAAGAGATCTACATGTATTTTTGAGAGCTGCAAATTAATTTATGGCAATGTGACAATAGCTAAACGGAGATCATACATGAAGTTAGCGAACAAAAATGTAAAATCTTCCAACATTTTACTTGCCATTTCAGTGATTGACAGTTTTTTCTTAATGACACATGTGTCGAATTACTGAACAATTCAGTTAACTTGCCATCATGATATGATTTTTGTTCTCATTTGGCGATCTAGCGCCCGGGTATTGTGACCACTTCAACTTACAATGAAGTCAGGTAACTGATTATTTATTCTGCAGAAATTTCAACCACATAAGCGACATCTAACCAATCGTTTCGGTTACATTAAATTTTGTGGCCTGTACGGTGGAGTCCTCGCAATGCACCACAGCACTGAGCAATTGCCGAGATTAATGCCATGGTTCACCTTCGCAATTTTAACATGCGGTTAAATGTGCGTAATTTCAGTATAATGCTATTTTTGCCGAGGCGAACTTCCTGAATCGCGAGGGCTGCAGTGTAAACCATAGTTTACACCACCACCCACAACACTTTTATGAGGTACAAGTGTGCTTTTTTTCCTTGTGGAAATAAAGCGAGGTCACGGCCAGGTTTATTTAGCCTAGGCCTACTTGTTTTTAAAAACATTCTGGCAAGAAGCAGTTCTTGACAATGGGCTTGTACAGTACTTTGACCCAGTGCCCTGGCAAACCAATCCCACTCATGCATGCCATGGCTTATAACTGCTCCATGACCACACATGTACATGCAAACTTCTGTAAATTTGGTGAATCTAGGACAAAATGTACTGGCTTAATAGATTATGCCCTTGATACAATGTTAACCATATGATGCGCCCAAATAAACTTTATAGGCTAGGTCAGTAGGTGTACATTTTTGTCAACCGGAATGATTGTAAAAGGGTTAAGTTATGCCAGAATTGGATTTTTCACTAATTTGGGTACATTTCCCTGCTTAATTCTTTTTTGCCGCACCGAATAGAGGGTGTGCCCAAATTAGGGCAATCTAAAGCCCTGCTCTGAAGCTGTCTTAGCAACATCCTCAAATCAAGAATGAAATCAAACAGAATCTGACCGATATGGATCCATTCGATGCATCAGATACCAGAATAGAGTTTGAAGATCATTATACAATGTGATTTTCTGGATTATATCTTGCTACCTACCACAACTACAGACATGATAGTGAAGTGTGGACTCTGAGGTAACGCACCTGTCAATTAGATCCCCCACCCCCGGGGATGTTGGGGATATGGTGGGGCTAAAACTGGACAAGGCGTGGAAAAGATCCCCCGGGATGTGGGGGTATGACGGGGATGAGGAAATCACAGTTCCAAAGTAGCCCCCCCCCCTTGGTTCTAAGTAGTCTCCAAATACAGAGTAGCATCCCTTGTCACAATGTTGAATTTCCTTCATATATTGTGTAAAGGTAGGTACAATCCTTTTGCGTTTCGTGTAAAGTCGAGCCATGAGCGATCTAATTATCATTATTTAGGATCTCATATCACAAATTTAATCGATAGACTAGCTCAAAGTATAATACTTTGAAAGGATTCTAATGAGTGCACATTGTGAGAACTCTCTCAACAACAACTGCGCCATGACATGTGGGGCCGATACGACGAGACTAGGTGGGGGTATGTATGGTTGGCCATCCCTGCCAGAATTCGTCATTTAGAGGCTGCCTCTAAATAATATATACCATGGTATAAAATGCCAAGCCTGCCATAATTCGTATTTAGAGGCTGCCTCTAATTATTTTGTACCATGGTATAAAATGCCGAGCCTGCCATAATCCCTATTTAGAGGATGCCTGTAAATCGCCAAGCCTGCCACAATTCGTATTTAGAGGCTGCCTCTAATTATTTTGTACCATGGTATAAAATCGCCAAGCCTGCCATAATTCCTATTTAGAGGATGCCTCTAATTCATTTTAGCCGTAAGTCGTAAATTTTCGCCTTCTTATTACTTCCACCAATGATATGCGCTTTCACAAATTTGGTGCCATATCTCTACGCTTGTTACAAGTTTACTCATTGGTCAAATTTAATATTCTTGATATGACATCGAGTTGTTTATGACTTACGGCTAAAATGAATTAGAGGCATCCTCTAAATAGGAATTATGGCAGGCTTGGCGATTTTATACCATGGTACAAAATAATTAGAGGCAGCCTCTAAATACGAATTATGGCAGGCTCGGCATTTTATACCATGGTATATATTATTTACAGGCAGCCTCTAAATACGAATTGTGGCAGGCTTGGCGATTTAGAGGCATCCTCTAAATAGGAATTATGGCAGGCTCGGCATTTTATACCATGGTACAAAATAATTAGAGGCAGCCTCTAAATACGAATTATGGCAGGCTTGGCATTTTATACCATGGTATATATTATTTAGAGGCAGCCTCTAAATGACGAATTCTGGCAGGGATGGCCAACCATAGGTATGGTCTGTGGGGATATGTTGGTGGCAGGACATTGTCAAATTGACTGTATCACCACCTGGGGGTGGGGAGATTGACAAGTGCATCAGTGCCAAATGGTTGGTCTCCCTTGCTGTGATTTGCTGTGATCACTGATAAGTCAATTTACTGATATCTTTTGAAACACAAATGATAAAATTCTGAAATTACATCATGTGTTTATAGCAAACTATATTTTACAACACATAAACTAATAGACTTCAAACAACATAACATCCACAAGTTTCGTGAAATTTGGTTGGGTACTTCTCTGATATCAAACAGACAATGATGGATAGACAGATAGTCCGGGTCCGACAGACTGACCCACTCATATTTCGCTTGAGTGCATCATACACTGAGGAGTTACATGACCAACTACATGACCAATACCAGCCTTGATATACATAGGCCCTACTAGAAAACATAAGGTATGTATGAGAGGTTTGAAAATACTGTAACTATTTTGGGCAGTTGTTTATATTTTTTTGACAATTTTAGACGGTGGGAAAACATCAAGCTATGCTTTTGGCGACTTTTACGGCTGGAAAACTTGCGAACATGCTTAAAGACAGGTTGGGGAAAATAACTTGATCTTTCCTTGATCGGGGTATTATACATGTACCTCGATCAAGGTATAGGTCCTTCGTGCGCTAATGTTTTATTGTTCTTAAAACCGACTCTAAATAAAGCTCTTATCTTATCTATGTCAACTTCACTTTTTATATATTTATGAAAAATGTAGACATCCACACACACCCCGGAGATCATGGATCTTTCAACACCATCTATGGCCTCATTGTTCCATGATTTTCATAGCAACCCATTGCTTCATTTTTATGACTAATCATTCCAGTTAGCCATATTAATATTTCAAAAATGAAACATGGCTTCAAATGACATATTCAGTGAAATTTATTCTGTGAAAATGGCATGCGATGGCATATATTTCCATCTTGAGGTCATGTGCAAATTGCAGGATGCAAGAGGCAAGGCCTAGTTATAAATCCAGTTTAATTGACAGATGCAGAAAGTAATCGGCTAGCTTGTGCACCTAAAAACAGACCTCTGCTCGGAGTATTCTGAACCGGCCATGTCTGTACATCAGGGGTCGTAATATTCAAAATAATTTACCTGTCATACGAGACTGGTGACCAAAATGTTTACCCGTCACCTTTAAGAATTACCTGAACATGCAATCGTTGAAATTGTCACATACATGCAACTCGAGATTAATGACAAATTTAGACACCTTGTTTACTTGCACTTATTTGCAGGTGTTTTGAATGAATTTTGTTGAAGATATATTTTGAACACCAAAACAAAATTATTGGCTTACCTGTCAATAGAGACAGGTACTTTATTTCTCTACCTGTCTCTTTCAAAAATTACCTGTCAGAGACAGGTAGACAGGTGTAAATTTCGACCCCTGTACATGCTACTAGGAGATTGTGCAATGCACCGGACAATTTAATCTAATTTATTCATCAGTCAATGCATCTACATTCATGCAACTTGGATTGACCTTGCCATCATATGCCGATTTTGTTTGCAAAGCTTTTTTTTCTCAAATAATAAATTTAAAGAATTTGTTCGTTTTGAAAATATTAAAGTCACATAAAACCATGCGATGGCAGTGTTCGAATTTAAGAAAAATTTGAACCAGTCCACCGGACTGGTGAGCCAAAAATGTAACCAGTCCGCAAATATTTTTACTAGTCCGTTAATATTAAATAAAAGATGATCTGGGAACATTTGTCATCATTTTGTTCTCTGTCATGGTTGCTACTAAATAAGAAATTAATAATTGTGCATTTCTTGAATTTCTTGAGCGCGTGTGAAGATAATAACATACGTCAAACCCCGTCGGCTAGACTTTGACGGCGACCTTGACTGCACGTGTCGTCGCGAAACACTGCTTCAACAAATGCCATTTCAAGCCAAGAAATCAGTAGATTTCTTTCGACGTTGATGGAGAATATGTTTAAAATTGTCCTGGTAAACATGATCAGGTCGACTGAAGCGTAATCATGTTGCTGATTTCTCGATTCTCGACCTGGAAGTGGGTGCTTTATTTGCTGAAAATATCGTCAACCTGCCGCCATGCATTGCCATGCGCTGCATTACAATCACACTTTACGGTATGCTGACACTGTTCGCGCCGCTTTACGGTTGTTGTTGTTGTCGCAAAATGCGACCGTGGTCGTAATTTCGTTGGAATTTGCTGAATTTTTTTATAGACTCGCAGGATTTATTTTAGATTCGGTCGGGTAACCGAAAACAGACATATCTTTTACAAATTGTGCGGAGATATTCAGAGAAATAGTTTACACAATGAACTGAGAGTTTTTTTGATACCAGTCCGACGGACTTGTTGTTCAGTCACTCACACCAGTCCGTTTGATTTTTTACCAGTCTCGGACTGACGGACAGGTGCCAAATTCGAACTCTGGCGATGGGTGTCTGTGAAATTAACTAAAGAATAACGCCATCAATGCTGTTAACAGATTCATGCCTCCTGCCCTGGGGTATGTGCAAATGTCCGAGTTTTCAATAAATATATAAAAACTAAAATTGATATAGGCCTATACCCCGATCACCTTATATAATACCTAGATTGAGGTATAGCATGACTGCCCGGTTATTGGACAGGCCCTATTATTGGACACTTAGACCCAGTGGGGCTATTTTCTGGGAATATTACATGACAACTGTAAAACAAATTTAATTTTACAGTTGAGTTACAAAGACACGCTGATAAATTTCTGTTTACTCACGAATTTGTGCACGTTAGGACCTCATGCTGGTCGGAAATAGTGTTACAAATTTGGGTGAAAAATTAATGCGTCAGAAAATTTCGTCCAGTTTCTCAGTTTCATTCCTTCATCGAAATTTAACTGAAAATGTTCCCACAAATATAGAGAACCTTCATTCTGATTCTCAGTTTGCAACGCGACCGGCGTTTGGCAGACGATGTATATTTCTCCCCGCCACTCCATCTAAAAATAGAAAAATACCGGGAGCAGCCAGTTTACGATAGCCCGACATGTGGCTCACACTGGCAATAGCACTGATTGACAGCCAAGGATAATGGACACTCCCAAAAACTGCAAAATTTCGACGCTATTCCAAAACTCATTTGTGGGCTACAGTGCGGATTCATGTTTAAATATTCTTGGAGGTTTACTAAAGACTGTGGGACAAACAATTTGACAGTAAGTGGATTAGTTTCAAATAATCCATCACTGAAAGTGTCCAATAACTGGGCGCAATCTTGCATTTTCATACCGTGGATGGTCCCTGCGTTTCAACTATTCCCAGTCTCTCCCTGTATTTTTTCTTCAATATTTTTTTATGACGATTTATCACTAAAGATGTAGTCCTTTATCCAGTGTTACTTTCCCGCCCATACGTGGTTGCATGGCCGACCAGCAGACACTTATTCATAAAAAGTGTCAAATAACCGGGCAGTCATGCTAATACCTTGATGAAGGACTGATGAAGGTATTTTTTTCAATCTGTTAAAACTCTCTGCTGGGACATTTAATTTGCCTCATCCACATAATTTCTTGCTATGGGCTGTAGGATGAGAATATATACATATATAAGAAGGGTGTACATCTACAATTCCAACAAGAGAAGAGGATGTGAAACGACAACTAAGTATCTAAAGTCCCTTGGTCGGACATTATTTTGACAACATGGTTGTTGTGTCAGTGTGTGCCATCATCGTGATAACCCATGCAGGCAGACACAGTGACCTGATTTCGCCATTTTGGAAGTGTGATCCTGGTGCCATATGACACAAGCCAGTCATTGTGTTATTGTTAGGGTGAAAAAGCAGATATCGAATGTTTATCCTCTTACCTAAGAGGTGACAAAATTATATCACAATCTGTAACAAATGTCAAAACAGTCGTGGTATTTACTCTCCGCAGTTCCTGCCACCATCGGACAAGTCATGTGACCAATGACGTAAACCCCACAGGTCACGCGACAAAGAGAAAAGAAGAGTTGCCACAGAGGCAAATGTCATAAAAACATGGAATTCTTTAGTTTTTGTTATACAAATCTAATTTCATTGGCACCGGGATTGTGACAGTGCGTTTTTTTGTTTAAAAAAACTATCTTTTTGCATTGGTGTATTCTTCTACACAGTGGTACAGAGATAAAACCGGAACACTTCCCCTGTGGGGGAGATTCATATTTCACAAGCACCTGTCAAAATGGAGTCCGTTTCCACTGAAAAAGTCAAACACGTGGTCGTCGATTCTGGGGCATTTATAAGAAATGCACCAATTCAGGTGTGCTGATTTGTCGTATCTTTCATCTGACGGTCTAGTCTCTCATTTGACCATTACATTTTTCACTACTGAATTGCATCAATTCACAATTCTTTCCAGAGGCGTCCGTTGTGCTTTACCCTGAATAACTTATACTGAACCCAGTTTCCGTCATTTGTTTACCCTATGCTTTTTTGGGCTTGATGGAGAAATCCATTCATCCGTAGAGATGTGATACCTTTCGTAGGCCCAAGTCAACCTTGCTGCCCCAAAACAAACTTCCATGCATGTCATTGGTCACTGCCTTATCTGATGTAAACATTAGCTAACTTGACATGGCTTCGTTCTTTCCTACACTTAGCAGGTGGGGGAAATGTTGAAATTGACCTGTCAGATTCCGGCGAAAAGGGATGATTCCGCCCAATTTGGGTGAATGACGTCATGAATCCTCCCCCCAATTAGGCTGAATTAATTGTAACCCAAAGTGTTTCCACGACATTGAAAGATGATAATGTTCAGCGCATTTGTCCAGGACCTCCTCTCTAGAAAACTGTAAAATTCATATTTTTATCCTGTCAGCGAAGTTTGTGGGAAGGTGAAGTATGTTGTCAATAACAAAAATAAACACCAGACATGCAGATTACTTACCATTTTATAGTATTTTTTCAAAGTCAAACTGTTCTCCAAAACGACAGCGATACCGCCAGCATGTTTGGCGCCATCTTTGTTTGTCTCGTTTTGGAACTGCCAGGCGAAATTAATCGATAGTTCATAAAATATGAGTAATATGCGAGGGGGCAAGATTGAGAGAATAAAATTCAATTCAATTCAATTCCATTACCAAATGAGCTCTCCACAGGATTACCTCCCCTTATGCTGCTTACCGAATATGATATTTAAAAAAAAAATTGATCACTTAGTTGAGCCTCGTGGCCTCGACTTCGACCAGAACATGGCCGTAACAACAACAGCAACAGGTATGAACGTGAGCGAAATATGTTTTTCTATCGAAAACTTATAAACGGGAAAGTTGTATCAACCGAATTTATCATTTTTTGCGAGACAACAAAATATTCCACTTTCCTGCACAATTCATAAGCAAATGTACGTCATAAATATTATGGTCTCGGAGAAAGCATGTCCCCTATTTTAGCGCCAAAAGTGGTCAGTTCATAATTTGAGATATTTATCATTGTAAAAAAATGATCACTTTGGGTTACGATTAATCCAGCCTAATTAGGGTGAGGATTCATGACGTCATTCACCCAAATTGGGCGGAATCATCCCTTTTCGCCGGAATCAGGTCAATTTCAACATTTCCCCCACCTGCTTAGCCATGAGTCCTCTTCATACCCTTACATGTACACTCCGGGATCACACGCTCCACTCCATGGGTCGTTCGGCTCCATCCGGCAATAAAACAACCCATCTCAACTCTCTGTCTATTGGTTTTATCGAGTTGTGCAAAGAAGTTGATTGCCGTCAAGAGCTCACCCGTCTGCAAATCAGTCTTCAAACATCAACGGTCAGTTGACTTCACTGCCATGATCTTCATACAGGTCACATGATCTGCACGAGACGTTGCTGATCATGTGACACGTACAAATATAACGGAGGAGAAATTCAACCAGCCGTTGATGTTTGAAGACTGATTGCAGACGGATGAACTCTTCACGGCAATCAAATTCTTTGTACAACTCGATTGTTTTCTTGCCGGATAGAGCTGAACAACCCATGGAGCTGTGTGATCCCGGAGTATACATGTAAGGATATGAAGAGGACTCGTGGCTAAGTGTAGGAACAGCGAAGCCATGTCAACTTGGCTATGTAAACATCTGAGAAGGGCTGTTATGCATTGCAGCATGGGTTGTTTTGGAGCAGCAAGGTTTACTTGGGCCCTTTCGTAAAAAATAAATTATATGAAAATAGGCAAAGCTTAGAAACGAACGAAGTATACTTTTTATACGCCCGCCAAAAGGCGGACGTATTATGTGATGGCGGTTTCCGTCCGTCTGTCCGTGTGTCCGTCCGTCCGTCCCCGTGTCCGGTCTATATCTGGGACAGTTTTCTATCTACAGCTCTACTTTTTGGTGAGTGGATACTCTACGGGGAGACGATGTGTCGCGTACCAAAATGAAGGTCAAGGTCAGAGGTCAAAGGTCACTGGCCTGAAAAACAGGAAATCACTGAAGGGTTCGTGTCCGGTCTATATCTGTGAACGTTTTTTATCCACAGTTGCAATTTTTTGTGAGTGGATACGCTAGGTGGAGACGATGTGTCGCGTACCAAAATTGAGGTCGAGGTCAGAGGTCAAAGGTCACTGTTCAGGCCTTGCGTTTCGACGGGTATCCGGGTATCCGATACTCGTGGAGATACCCGTTCATTCGTTTACGGGAATCTGTTTGGATACCCGTAAAATAATGTCTGGGGAAAATTTTGTCGATCAAAAAAAACCCTATTCGGCTTTAATAATCGATATTTTACCTAGAAATCATCGACCGCAGGTTTTACAAATGGCGGAAGTTCATACATGTATTTTTACGACGTCTAAGTGGCCGACGAATTATGGCAGCTGCGTGCATTCTCTTGCACTCGATTTTCGTAGTATCATCTCTACATGTAGCTACGAGCATTTACAACAAACAACCGTGCATAGGAGAATGCAATTTCATAAACACTACCGTTTTACGGTCGATCGATGGTAAACATGGAGGACACGCGTGGGCTTGATTCCAATCTGCTTGAAAATGTCGAAAGAAAAGACAAATTATATCTGTACAGGCTTTCAACGAATGGCCAGATAATGTAAAGGATGGTTTTGTCTTCATACAGAACGACGAAAAAACGTTCATTTGAATTGTTCGTAATTTCTTGTTGACTTCAAATTACATCAATTTTAAATTCATATTGCGTGTTTGTTCATCAACATATGCTAGGTATCATGATGATGGTATTACTATATCCATTCGTATTACTTAAGGCAGACCCGTGACACTCATAGTGAGAGACAGAGCTATTCTATAGTCCATAATGACAATATAATCAAGGTCCATAACCTCAAATCGAAAATTTTCAAGTGACTCCATTTTACAGCTCCAATTAAATTAATTCAAGGAGACAATCCTTGACATAATTCATAAATCATGCTGCATGTTATTGTAGTTGCTCAAGAGAAAGTTTATCCATTCATCCTATATGTATAACAGTAAGCTTGACAGTTGATTGGCCGGTCAAAGATCTGCTCAATGAATCGAATGGCTGCACAGGGGTGGGGAACAACATGATGTGAGAATCAATTATCCTATTAACACTAAAGATGAAAAGGGTACATAAATGTTTAGTCCACTTTAATCTCCACACTTCAATTTCTCGTCACTTCAGTGGATACTGGTAGATACCCGTAAACTGCAATTGCGGGTATCCATTTGGATACCCGTGGATTTCGACGAAAAGCAAGGCCTGCTGTTGCCTAAAATCAGGAAACCATTGATCATTGACAGTTTTCTATCTACAGTTCTAATTTTTGCTGAGTGGATGCCCTAGGGGGGAACGATGTGTTGCATACGAAATGTAGGTCGAGGTCAGAGGTCAAAGGTCAGTGTGACGGAAAAATCAGGAAATCATTAAAAAATACTAATTTTTTGTGAGTGGATTCAATAGGGGGAAATGAGGTGTCGCATACCAAAATATAGGTCACGGTCGAAGGTCAAAGGTCACGGACCCAAAAATCAGGAAATTATAAAAAATAACATTTTTTTGTGTGAGTAGATACATTAGGGGGACACAATGTGTCACTTATCAAAATGTAGGTGAAGGTCAAAGATCAAGGTCACTGTGACCCCAAAATTATAAAATTGTTAAAAATCATGATTTTTTGAGTCCATTGAGAAATTACAGGTAGCCGTTTTGTCATGTACTAAAATTTAGATCCAGGTCAATAGTCAAGATCACTGTGACACCAGAATCAAGATCAAAGGTCAGTGTGACCTAAAAATCAGGAAATCATTAAAAATTACTAATATTTGGTGAGTGTATTCAATAGGGAGAAATGAAGTGTCGCATACCAAACATTAGGTCAAGGTCAAAGGTCACTGTGATCCCAAAATCTGGAAATTATTAAAAATAACATTTTTTGGTGTCAGTAGATACATCAGGGGGACACGATGTGTCACATACCAAAATGTAGGTCATTGTCAAAGGGCAAGGTCACTGTGACCCCGAAATTGTTAAAAATCATGGTTTTTTGTGTCCATTGAGAAATTTCGGGGAGATGGTTGGTCATGTACCATAATCATGAAATTCATAAAAATTATGATTTTTTTGGTGTCCATTGATACATTGATGGAAGACCATGTGTCGTGTACCAAAATTTAGGTCAAGGTCAAAGGTTAAGGTCACTGTGACCCTCAGGAAATCATTAAGTCACATTTTCATATGCCTGTCGAAGACGAGGTCATGTAATGCGATGTTGCGTTTTGTCCATTCATCCATTCACATTTGTTGTCCATGGGTTTTGTCTCTAGTTCCAAGGTATGGAATGGTATAAAATATCTTACTCGCATGGCGAAGAGGAGCCATGCATCAATTTGTCAAAGGTCAAGGTCACAGCCCCCCAAAACTGAATCGAGTTTAGCTGACTATATGTGATAGGTTGGAATATTCAGAGTTCTCTCCCCTACATGTATATGGCATTTGTCCTGTGGAGTTGTCTGCCGTGTTTGAAACAGCTACATTTAGTTAAACTGTTGTGAAATAAAAATCAACATTTACTAATTTGACGGGGAGAGGGGTCCTTTATGAACTTCTTTCCTGTTTATCAACTCAAGAACAAAGGTTTACTCCATCAGCTTCATGAAAAATTCTCTCGTCTGAAAGAAATCCATTTGCAGGAAAACTACTATTTACTTGTGTTTGATTATTGTCAATTTCATTGTGGGATATGTGAGCTCTCGGTTCTTGCTCCAAGGTCACCTAGTTTCCAAGAGTTAAGCTTATTTTAGTTTATCATTCAATTTTAGATGTAATATATGTTACATTCTCAAAAGCACAAAATTGTAGACCTTTCTCTGGATTGCTAGCTACCAACTGGAATCAAGGCTATTAAATAACCTTGAAATTTGGACCAATGTAATTCCAGATATACGGGCGTATATTGAAGCCCCTTGGGCTCTTGTTTAGTTCACTTCTGACTTAGGGTGCACTCCAGAGATTCTTCTATTCAGCATGGAATAGACTATGGGTCCGTTTTTCGGCCACCAATTGTCTAAAATCTTCAACCCAAATCACTTATATGTATATATTTTCTGAAAGAGCATGATTAAACTATTATTTTAAGATATAGCAATGCTATGTTATAGAAAAATGAATCTCGAACATTCTCTTCTAAGCTTGCCTCATTTTTCCTAGAAAACCCCTTAAAATGTTGAAAAATGGTCAAACTTGGCTCAATTTCCAGGAAAATCTGTAAGAGCGATTTCAATTAAACTTCTTACTCACGTTCCCTGGTCCGGTCTCAACTTAAAAAGGCAAAAAAAAAAGTGGGGGTCAACCTGCGCGTTTTTTGTCCGATTTTCTTCCCGTAAATGAGTCCTGATTTTTAGGCACACTCAAGGGGCATAACTGAGGCAGGACATAATATACTCCCATGATCCCGATCAGTGTCTAGACGAAGCAAACCATCGATCTGTACATGCTCGTTTGCAGCGTTGATAATGCTGAATATGATGGTATTATAGATATATATAAGCTATTGAGAAGACAAGAAGAATTATGGTGTAGCAGAACACGGGCAGTCTATCGTATTATGAAATTAGACTGGGACCATTACTACGAAACTGTGGAG
Source organism: Hanleya hanleyi (assembly GCA_036873755.1). Lineage (NCBI taxonomy): Eukaryota > Metazoa > Mollusca > Polyplacophora > Lepidopleurida > Hanleyidae > Hanleya > Hanleya hanleyi. The sequence continues at coordinate 234,298 of JAVTVY010052391.1, forward strand.
GGCCACCTTAAGGGGCAGGGTGTTTTTCATGAAATTAATTATTCACATTTATCATAATCTGGGAGGGTTTGCGAGTATGGCGGTATACAACACTTGCCAGTTATACATATTATTGTGGGAAATCTGACCGATAACTTTCCCCCTACCCCATCTTTGTTTTGATCACTTTTGCCAACTCTAGCAGGATTTTCAAGAACAAAACTCAAAATTAAGCCATTCACTCTTAATAATGGACAACCATTCGGCAATATGAAGGCTGTGGTTGCTTATCCGCTTTCAATGCAAATAAGAGATGTATCCAAGTCAAATTATTGGTAATTTTGCAGTAAATTTTCTCTTAGAAACATGGGAAATGCTTCAGAAACTTAAGAAAGAATTCATAAGACCTCAATAATATACATCCGTTCCATCCTTTTTGGACTGTAAATGGGTTCTCTTGTGAAGAGAATAGTTCTGACAAATTTATATCATTCTGATAGGACCTCGTTCTGCCATAATATCCACCGAAATCTCATTCCAGGGGAAGATAACTCCTGTACAGTGTTCCCACGCGGTCGGGAGAACCGGGAGAAGTCGGGGAAAATGCAAAAAGCTGTTCACGGCCTTGAAAAGTCCTTGAATTTCATTCTTGGGGTCGGGGAAAAATAGCATCCATCCATAATTCATGTAATCGAAAATTTCACTGAAATCTCAGGGCACTTGTCCTGCTTGAAAGATTTATTTTTGTTGAAAATCAAAATCTCTAGAAGTGTGGATGTCGTGACCATCGCAAATGGATGGCCTTGCTCAAAATACACATACACTGGTTTGGTAAAATGCGTATTACGTCAGCACTTTTGCAGGGTTAGTTACTGTGCATGTCAAGGAGTTGACTTCCGGTATTGTATTGATGACCCCAGTCCATTCGTCTCCTGAGCCTCGTGGGTTCGTCCGTTTGTGTAAATCGTGTACGTCATTCACTTCGTAAGTTACTACAGTCTGATAAAACTGATGTTGATAATTGTAATCTTTATTGGTAACGATAATTTACACAAAATATCTCCTCCAAGCAGCACGCAAATTGCGTGGTTTACCGTTTCCAGCCTGGGCAACGTTTTAAAGGGGGATAACTCCGCTCAATACTTCTACAGCACTTGTACAAAAGTTGTCTCCCTTGGTATTTAGAGCATTTCCACAAAGTGGATGCTCTTCTGTTTTCATGAGAAACAGCTCCGCCGGATCCGCCGCGACTTTAAACGTGAATATCTCTGAAACCGTTAAATATTTTCGGGTCAGACTTTGTGTGCTATCTCCTTAGGCCTGGGAAATTTGCCTGGTTGTGTTTCGATAGCTGATGCTCACCACTAGGTGGCGTTGTAGTCAGAGCATAGGTAAACCTTTCTGTGACGATTTCCTCTGAACGACTTGTTTGATTTCTATGAAATTTTATTACAATGGTCTTGAAGGATAGGCAATGTGCTGAAAAGGTTGTGGTGTAGCTGGCGTAATTATAAAGGCACATTTTTTGCATTTCAAATAAAAAAGTTTTTTGTGAAATAAAAATTTGCCATTCGCTTGGAGAAATATTTAAAGATTCTTCTATTCTATGTTGCCAAACATAAATGTAGGATTGCTGACATGATAATTTTATTTTGGTGTGAACCAAATTGCTATTTAAATGAAAAATCTCAATTATCTGACTTAACGTCAAAACCTCTATAACCATTATCATGATTAAAGTTTTTTCCATTGGACTTTTATGTGCAATCTCCCTAGGGCTTTAGATTTCACCTGCTTGTTTTTCATGGTATTTGGTTACTACTAGGTGGCACTATAGACATGAATGCAGGTAAGCATGTGTAACAGCATATCTTCTAAACAACATGTTTGATTTCCATGAAATTTGAGTATAATGATCTTGCGAGATAGGCAAAGAGCTGACAAGATTTTGGTGGTGTTGGCGAAATCATGGAGGCGCATTTTTGCATCTCAAAATAAGATTTTTTTCACAAAAATGGAAATTTACTTCTTTGAATCAGGGAAAAGTAATTCCAGTGTGCTGAACATAAATATAACTTTCCCAGTGTTATAATTCACATCCCTTGTAAGCCAAATGACCATTTTTTGTAATACGTGAAATTTACAGGACTTGAGTCCAATATCTACATTCCCGAGGCCACATCTGAGGATTTTGCTTCATCATCTAGTTTCGTGATATTGTTCATCATTGGGTGGCACTATAGACAGTAAACTTATATCGCACAATTTATTGGCATTTCATGAAGTTTATTGTCCGGCAGACAAAGGATTTCAAAGGACTGAAAGGTTTGGGTATTTTTTGGATTGAATTTGAAGGGCCACCTCCCATACGGATTTGCAGCCCATCAACATAATGCTTGATTTATATCTCATTATACATTCTTTTACAATTACTAATTTTATTAACATTATGATTTAAAAATGGATTGAAAGGACATTGGTGCTGTTAGCGCTGGCATATACATGTGGCATACAGCATAGTCTCCTAAATATATCTAAATCTAGGCTACATCAACCCCTGCTTACACATATAACGAAAATGCAGTCAGAGAAGATATGCTACCATCAATATGGTCAGTATGGAAAATTGCAAGGATTCAAGTGAACTTGAAGTCAGGCCATTTTGGTCAAATAGACATACTGTAACACTGATATTCTGCTTCACCTTTCAAGTGTCATAATGTAGGCCTGTATCAGGCCTCTCGTTTTAAGGCGTGCGATCGCACTCCCGCACCTTCGCGCTCCTGAACTTGGAACTAGGTGCGCGACTATAGCGCACCTGGCATTTCGCGGTCGTTAAAAAACAGTAAAAGCAGCTAAATTCATTACCAACTTACGTGTGCCATTAAACTGCCTTCCGACAGCAACGCATGTGTTTACGTCCGGTTAAATGGTCAGCGGTCGAAAGAACGCCTGCCTACGTGCCGCCGGTAAGTGAATTTTTCCGGCGACAACTTGTCTTGCAAAAACAATCTACCTGTCGCATGCGGCAAGTAGGATTTTATATAGCAAAAACGATAAAATGCGATCAATTTTCGTAAATACCTTTTAGAAGTCTAGATCTATCTGAAGGAACGGACAATCCAAGAAATAATCCATTGAAAATTTATTTCAAGCCGATCTTTAGCCATTGTTGTTGGACCTTGTTGTTGGTTTTCTCTATCAACATTTCCCGCGCCAAATTTACTTCCGGTTGCGCGCCACCTCTTGCGCGGTAGTCCGGTGCATGCAAAAGTCGGACCTGTTATGAACGGAATCGGACTATCTGATTTTTTTCTTCCAGTTGGTAAATAATATTGTCGGCTTTTTTTCTTTGGCTTCTATTCACAAGTGGAAGTTTTTCTATGCAGACATTTCAGTTAATTGATAATTCCAATGGGACTCTGGTGGCTGATTCTAATTTATTGGAATCAGAAATTTACAAGGGGAGACTTCTGATAAATATAAGTAAATATAGTTGGGTGTTAGTTGGATCTAAATCCTTTGATATAATGAGTTCTAATTGCAGAAATTAGGGGAATAGTTGTCTTTGACATATCAATGTTGACATCAACTTTCCACTGGTGCTCTAAGTTTGAAAGAATATGTGTGCCAAATAAAAAAATTAATAATAATAAATTTAAAAAACACCCACCTCATTTTTTGAAAAGAAAAATTGCCGGAGAACCACTCACTGTCAAATTTCACATCATTATTGGTCAATGTTCGTCTGTTATCAAGGGAGATAACCCATCACTCGCCTAGACTCATTTAAGGGGTGTGATTTTAGGTGTGCTAACCACACTCCTGAGAATAATTAAGGTGAGTGATTGTCACTCGCCTGTTGTCTCACAAAACAAGAGGCCTGCTGTATGTTGATCATTCAGGTGATAACACCTGTAATGTTTGACTTATTGCATAATGCAGTTATAAGTGGACTACTAGACTGTATCAACAAAGTAAACACTTCATTCCAGAATCAGTGCTATTTCTCTCCATTACTGATATAATAATTTCTTCCTGTTTCCAATTACATAGTCTCCAGTGGTTGTGAACTCTGGGCTTCCAGATGTCTGGGGATGAATTCTGGTCAATCTTCAATGAATAAAATAACAAATTATCCCTCAGTAAATGCTCATTTTTTTTGTTTTATGTGGAGGTCCCCAGAATTTATTTGATAATCGAGATGTGAAATTGCACATACCGTTGCATTTTTACAGCATAGTTACAAATGTTGATAATTATTTTTTTAACTGAAAAAGTAGAAAGATTTTTGAAGTGGAACTTCTACATACCTGCTATATGGCACATCCCACCTGGGAATTTTTTACATGTGTATCTAATTGAAGTAATCCATTGGAACCACTGATGATTTTTCAATAACAGAGAAGAAAAGCAACTCCAAGTAGCCAGGGATGACAATTTCATTCTGTATATTTCGCTATTAGTTTTAGCATCTTCAGCAGTGAACAAAGTTACAAACAGCTCCATACGCACAGTATATATACAAGGCATAATGTGATCTTAGCCAATACACAATTATGAATAGGTGACTCAGTAAATTATGTCAGTCAGTTTGGAAGGATATTAAAATGCTGTCATTTTCAGAAATTAACCTGACAGCGATCTACAAATGGTGTTATTCAGGTGATACAATACACACTGTAATTGATGAAAACAATACATAATCTGCTTATTTGGTAAGCTGCTTATTTCTGTACACAAATGAATAAAGTATTGTGATATAGTGGGTATTTACCTACATTGAATATTTCTACATGTCATCTGCCAGATGTCATGAAGTTTGGATAAGGACTGTCATTAATATAGGTATAATTTACTTGGCAATCCACATCAGAATTGATGAAAACCTACAAATGTTGTAACTCGCATGTTTCATAATTGTAGTATATTCTCATGCGAGTTACAACATTTGTAGAGTGTGTATTGTATCACCTGAATCACACCATTTGTAGATCACTGTCAGGTTATCGCTTAAGATTTAACAATTTCTGAAAATGACAGCATTTTAATATCTGTCCAACCTGATATAATTTACTGGCTTACCTATTCATAATTGTGTATTGGCTAAGATCACATTATGCCTTGTATATATACTGTGCGTATGAAGCTGTTTGTAACTTTGTTCACTGCTGAAGATCCTATAATAGCGAAATATACAGAATAAAATTGTGATTCCTACTCGGAGTTGCTTTTCTTCTCTATAATTGAAGTAAAATGGTGTGTTCTTGTGCATTTTGACAGAATATTTAGACTTTGAAGATGGTGTGTAATGATGCCCCAAAATGAACTGAATTTTCCGTGTCATCTATTTGTCTGTCTCTGTCCGCCCATCTTTCTTGTCATACCACACATGCAGCTGGTGGTGGATCAGAAGCCTAATGAAATTGACTGACCTTCACCTGTTTTATCGAGGTCAAATTTAGCATTAGCAATAATTTTTAAAGGAGTGAAGACAGGCTCTCCAAATTTATAATACTTGTGCAATTGATGACTGACTAGAAGCCTATCCCAGTTGACTGAATCTATTTTCTCGGGTTATATACTGTATATTAATATATAACATGAAATATAGCTAGGCATTCTAAATTGATACCACATATGCAACTGATGATGGACCTGGAGTCTATGAAAATGACTGACATTGACCTATTTTCTCAAGGTCAAAAACTGTATGTTAAGTCACATGTTAACTGCCAACATACACTTCAAATCTAACATTGTCATCATTTTGTTGTGGCTGTGCATTTTTCTTGCAGAACAATTTAGCGAATTTTGCATGTGTTCCAACAGCCTCATGCTTCAACAGTAACTTAAACCATGCTGTATCGGCTGAGCTGTTGAAACACCCTCCATTTCCTAGCTCTGACATACTGCATCACTGTTGAAATATGGGTACCCGGTACCAAGACAGAGTGATAGATCACACAGCCAGTGAAGGTTCCCAATTTACACATGTACATTGAATGTCGTTATTGCCCATTTTACAACACCAACAATTGGCTGATTTACAGTGAAAAATTATAGTGAAAGGTATATGTTTTTTGTTGTTTGGCATTTTTATTTGCTGGCATTGTTTCAGATAGAATACAACAGCCTAATTCATACAATCAGGAATAAAAAGGGGATTAAAACTTTTGTAGGAAATATAGAAGTGGCAATTTGAAATTTTATTTTTATTCGATTTTTTAATGTCGGTGGGCCCATGAAACGCAAAATAAAGTTGGTGTTGCCTCGCACTGGGTTTCGACCATTGATGAAGAAATCCCTTCTCAGAGGCACTTCTACCAGGGATGATTCCTGATTGCTCATCCTCCAGGGGTATGTGCCCCACCCTCTGTCTCATCCTAAAATTAATTGCCACCCCTAATAGGGGGTGTGCCCAAATTGGGGAGATCTAAAGCCCTGTGAGTACCAAATTATGTGTTACAAAATTATCTGGGGAAATGCTCTTCGCACGTGTTTCACACAAGCTTTAATTTTTTCTAGCTTTGTTGTCTTATCAGTTCTAATAAATTTTTTTTGACTTGTTCAAACGATAAAGATGAACAATTATTATGAAATTAATTTGAGGGATTCTCCAATCAAGATTTCCAGAACTAGAACACTTTTCAGACATTTCATTTAATTTTTTTTTTTTTTTTTTTCATTCTGCCTTTAGTCTGTTTGACAAAAAAGAGCAATAAACCTGATTCTTTTAATTTCTTTTTCATACTCTGGAAAAAGACTTGATAGGTCTTGAAAAAGGTATGGAAAAGGTCTGAAATTTTGAAATCCCCAAGGTGTGGGAACCCTGCCTGTATGAAATAACTTCAATACTAGTATAGTAATGGACACACTGTGGATTAATTTAATCGAACTCCCGGTCTTCTTTCCACCTGACTTCGAAAATAGCGCTTCAGAATTAACTAGGCAGTCAACATTAAACAATCTGGTGTAATGACACATCTCCGCTCTGTAATGGAGTCTACATTGAGATAATGCATAGACTCCACTATTATGCCTTTAAGGTTTTTCGGCCATCAATTGTCGTAAAATCTTCACTTATATGTATATATTTTCTGAAAGAGCATGATTAAACTATTATTTTAAGATATAGCAATGCTATTTCATAGAAAAATGAATCTTGAACATTCTCTTCCAAGCTTGCTTCATTTTTCCTAGAAAACCCCTTAAAATGTCGAAAAATGGTGAAATTCGGCTCAATTTCCTAAAAAATCTGTAAGAGCGATTTTAATTAAACTTCTTACTCATGTTCCCTGGTCCAGTGGGGGTGGGGGTCAACCGGCCCGTTATTTGTCAGATTTTCTTCCCGTAAATGAGTCCTGATTTTTAGGCACACTCAAAGGGCATAACTGAGGCAGGACAAAATATATACTCCATGATCCCGATCAGCGTGTAGACGAAGACGAAGACAGAACACGAGCAGTCTATCGTATTATGAAATTAGATCGGGGCCATTACTACGAAAATGTGGAGGGCCACCTTAGCCATTTCATATAGGGCGGCCTATATATTTTTGCCACAAGTGAGAAGTGATAATACGTATGTGTTGTATGGGTGAGTGAGTGAGTGAGTGAGTGAATATGTTTTAACATCATTTTCAATACTATTTCAGTCATATCACGACGTTTGGTTCCTATTCCTCTTCACACCCGGGATCCCATGGATGGGGTTCTATTCCTTTTCACACCCGGAAACCCAACGGGTGCCCCAGTTAGTCGCCTCAGTCTTACGACAAGCTCTCTGAGGGGCTAAGCCTGATCTTACCATGACCTGGAGTGTGCACGACGACACCCCATATCAATTCCCGGGAGCCCCACAGGGTTGCTACTAGTATGGGTGCTATATAACAGTGTAAATCTACTTTTAGATGCTGAAATTTCCTATTTCACTACTGCCATTCTCTTGGGTACAACGGAATTAACAGCAACTCTGTCAAGTAATTTGCTGTAATCGTCAACCATGCAGCTGGGGGATTTTTAACCTGGGCCTCTTTAAAGCATAGCAGGTTTTTCCTAAAACTCTTTACTCATACTTGAGATACATTTCTTCAACTTATAATATAATTATATTCCTACATTGTGAAACACCCTGCCAGAAAATACTGGCTCGGGTGAGAATCGAACTCACGACTTAGGGGATACCGTTCCACTGCTCTACCAACTGAGCTACCGAGTCCAGTTGGGAACAGCTCGCTAATTCAATCCCTCAGTTCGATTCTCACCCGAGCCAGTATTTTCTGGCAGTGTGTTCCACAATGTAGGAATATAATTATATTATAATTTAACCCTGAAGATGACTGAAATTATTAGTTGAAACATTGTATCTTCGAATATATATCCAAAATTCAGTTGTTATCATGGCGATATGCCGCATACTTGTGAGATGGATTGAATAAGCAAGCTGTTCTCAACTGGACTCGGTAGCTCAGTTGGTAGAGCAGTGGGACGGTATCCCCTATTAAAGTTGTGAGTTCGATGCTCACCCGAGCCAGTATTTTCTGGCAGGGTGTTTCACAATGCAGGAATATAATTATATTATAATTATGTCTCCCTCAACTATGTTGGGGGGGAGACATCTAGTGTTTGTGCTGTCTGTCTGTCTGGATGGATGGATGGATGTCTGTCCATCCCCTTGCCTTGTCTGCAAGATATCTTGAGAACTACTGGATGGAATTTCACCAAACTTGGATGGAAGCTTCATTGGGATAGCCCCCTCATTTGATTAGGTTTTGGTGTGTGTGTGTGCATTCATCCGTGTCCGGTGTCCGTCCGTCTGTCCATCTACTTGTACATGTATATACAGGCCTTGTCTGCAAGATATCTTGAGAACGACTGGATGGAATTTCACCACACTTGGATGGAAGCTTCATTGGGATAGCCCCTTCATTTGATCAGGTTTTGGTTTGTGTGCGTGCATTCATCCGTGTCTGGTGTCTGTCCGTCCGCATATCTACCTGTACATGTACATGTATATACAGACATTGTCTGCAAGATATCTTGAGAACTACTGGACGGAATTTCACCAAACTTGGATGGAAGCTTCATTGGGATAGCCCCCTCATTTGATTATGTTTTGGTGTGTGTGTGCATGCGTTCATCCGTGTCCGTCCTTCCGTACTTGTACATGTATATACAGGCCTTGTCTGCAAGATATCTTGAGAACTACTGGATGGAATTTCACCAAACTTGGATGGAAGCTTCATTGGGATAGCCCCCTCATTTGATCAGGTTTTGGTGTATGTGTGCATGCATTGATTCATCCGTGTCCGGTGTCCGTCCATCCGTTCATCTACTTGTACATGTATATACAGGCCTTGTCTGCAAGATATCTGGAGAACTACTTGACGGAAGTTCACCATACTTGGATGGAAGTTTTATTGGGATAGCCCCCTCATCTGATTAGGTTTTGGTTTGTGTGTGCGTTCGTCCATGTTCGGTGTCGGACTGGACGGAATTTCCCTGAACTTGGATGGAAGGTTTGTTTGCGTGCATCCATCTGTTTCTGATGTCCAGCTTTCTTACATGTTTGTACAGGACTACTCTTGTCTACAAGATATGTGGAGAATTACTGGATGAAATTTCACCAAACTTGGATGGAAGCTTCATTGAAATGGCCTTATGATCTAATTAGGTTTTGGTGTGAGCTAGGGCTTGCGTGGCTCCATGCAAAATGTGCTTATCTGTCTGTCCAATTTTTGTTCACTCCGTATCTTGGAAACTACTGAAGGCAGATGCATGAAACTTCTATACGGTACAGCATGTATACTATAGGTGTGGCTCTTGTATGTTTTGCATCTTTCCTATAATGTGATCAGTTTCGAAATAGTTGATGCTTCACAATTACATGTATTTCACATTAGCTGGACGCTGTAGATGTCGGCAATCCACTCATTGCTATATAAATTACGACTCCTCACTGGATTACTTCAACAATGAAAATCGCCTCTTTGTAATTAATATTTTTAGATGCGCAGCTTTGTTTAGGATACTTATTGCTACATTTATTTTATAGCACTTTCCCTTAAATTATGTGCCCACTCAAGGCAAGGTGGGAGGTTGGGGGAGACGTATGTTTTTGCTTAAAAAAACAACCCGCATAGGCTTCGTGCCGGAGCGGTAACTCAAGGGTCAAAGCGGAACCTCTAGTTTATCCCTAAAGATGACTGAAATTATTAGTCGAAACATTGTATCTTCGAATATATCCAAAATTCACTTGTTATCGTGGCGATATGCCGTGTACTTGTGAGATGGATTGAATTAGCGAGCTGTTCCCAACTGGACTCGGTAGCTCAGTTGGTAGAGAAGTGGGACGGTATCCCCTAAGTTGTGAGTTCGATTCTCACCCGAGCCAGTATTTTCTGGCAGGGAGTTTCACAATGTAGGAATATAATTATATTATAATTTTTCCCTGAAGATGACTGAAATTATTTCTTCAACTTGGTGAAGCGAAAGATAGTACATCTGTTAAAATTATGTGTTAAAATCAGAGCTGAAGTATTTTTGTTTAGTTATTTTTCATTTACTTCTGTGTTAAAAAAGGCTTTTCAGAGGTTCAAAAATCCCCCAGTGACATTGTTTCTAACAGAATAGAATGTCATACCTCTATTACAAATGTAAGTTAAAGAGATGAAATAATCTTTTATAATGAAGTATGATCTTCTTGGTTATTGATGAAATAATCTTTTATTATGAAGTATGATCTTTGTGGTTATCTTATTCATGAACATATATGATCATCTTATTCATAATAGAGTATTGGTGAGAACATCTACACGTTGCCTGAGGTGATCAGCGAGATTCGAGACCATGCCACCAGAGAGAGGCTCCAGGTGCTGCCCTACAGTATCCAGTTTAGAGAACCCCCAACAGAGGCTATAAGGATTGGTAACACTCACTTACATCTACATTGTACATGACACTGCTGGAAATAAGGTTGTTAACCTACCTTGCCTTTTTGGGGGGGGGGGGGGGCATTTCTACCCTATCTCTGGAATGATAAAAAAAATTGAGAGTTGGTACTCAGTGACTTTGTGGTTTATCATCTTGGGGTCATTTTAAGCCTATTTGCATAATGGTGGTCATGTGGGGTACCAGAAAAGTGATGCTTCCGCCATTTTTTTTTCAAAATTTCTGCTTTCCTGCGGAGAAAACTGGTCAAAAACTATTTTATTTCACATCAGATTATTATTTACTAATTTATCATGCAGTGTTCGCAAAGAAAACACATAAATGATAAATTTGGAAAATCGACCAAAAATGCTAGTTTTCAAGATGTCACTGTGACATCATCAAACAGGCCATCTTGGATTTTTTTTTACATTTTCTGGTAGAGGTTGACCCAGTGGTGTGGTAAGTTTTAACCCCCTAGCTCAAAGGATAAGAAAAATATTTCGGGTGCCAAAAAGTTACATTTACCTACAAAAAGGCAGCTCTACAACGTGTGACATCAGCAAAAGAAACCCATGGATACCTCTGATTGGCTGACATGCATATGCTGCCCTTGCAAATAAGAAGCCCATCTCGGAAATAGTTTATAACATTGAAATAACCCACATTCAACACAGGGTCAAAAATAGCTGAGGAGAACTGATTTTGCAGTGTGAGCATTCACACCGACAATTGCTGAATGCCATGGTTATTTTCGAGGGCAGTAGATGAAAAACTTAACAATGTCGAAAACAGTATTAAATTTAACTGCCGAAATGTTGCAGGCCAATATGTTGTACTGGTTCCCCCCTATTTATTGCCGAAATGCCGCGGGCCGAAATGTCATGGACCAGAATGTCACCTGCTGAAAACTTTCTGACAACCTCCTTCGCACGCACTCTACTTGAAATATTGCAGAATTTTGGATGCTCAATGTTTGGCAGATCATTCCAAGCATTGTGCCATTATATTCAAATGTACACTGGGGAGAGACATCAACGTCAACATGGTAAATGTAAAGTCGATTTTGACAACCAAAGAGAGGACCGATCTATTTAGCTAAATAATATATAGCCCTCATACTCGTGAGGGCTATATATTATTCAGCTACGATCTATTGGGTGCATGATCATGGAACATTCATTTAATATTGATTGCTGAACACTCACGAGACTAAAGTTGAGAGAGCCTCCCCAGGCATGCCAGGGTGACTGCAAGGATGACTTTAAACACACTCCTACCTCGATTTTTGATTTGTTGGGGGTTCTGCAACATAATCTGGGGTTCATAGACGTCAAAATATTCAGGGGTTTTTTCTCGCTGAATTTGAGTTTTGTCCTATCAATATTCATTTTTTCTAGAATTTTACCCCCTTAATGTGTACTATGCAAATACTGTAGCATTAGCATTTTTTGCCAGAATGGTCCCATACCCTGATGACGTATTATATATCTCTCAGTCACGTGATGAATTGTATTTCCATTCAAATGTATGACACGTGAACACTCAGCCAGAAATCTAACATGCATTGTGTAAGGGCTGTTCCATTTAAACAGGTATGGGAGGGGAGGAAGGCACTCAATATATTATTCTATGGGTCATGGTAGGAAATTCCCTTCAATCCATGTTACAACATTGGGAAGGCCAATAAAATTTCTATGGGTGGTGGGGTATAATTCAAAGCTGCCTTCCGCTTCTCCCTTTTTAAATGGAACAGCCCTAACACAAAACCAATTAAATTGTCATTGTCAACGCAAAGTACATGTCCCGCAAGGCGTGTAGGCCTGTATGTAACCCTATACACCAAATTAAAGCTTGCTCTTCAGACTATGCCAGCTTAGCTCAGGGACCTTGTGCTGGCAATTAAGTTGATGTCATGTTACACTAAGGAGGTGACCAGCTAATTGAATTGTATAACGATGCCCACCTGTCATTTAATTGCCATGGATTTTGGGGGCCTGCATTGCGTCAAGGGATAGAAGTGGTATTTTATTGTCATGGTGGTAGGGGGCCTACTTCATCAGGCTTCATGACCATTGAGTTTTTCATAAGTTTACCGTGATTCTTGGCTTCTCTATTGAGTTTTTGAGTGACTTTTACAGCCTATTAATGGTAGTAAGACTTGACCTCTATGAACCCCTGATAATAGTTTTTTGATGATTTCCCCCACACATTCGAACATTTGAGGGAGTTGAAAGTCTATACGACTCATTGAATCGGACAGGCTCACTTTTTGGTCAGTCATACTCTATTCTGAAATTTGAGTAATACGCATAAATTGTTCTGTTATGTCTGAGAATACGGTTCTCATGGTTGTGTATTTTTATCCTATTTTGAATTGACTGGACACTGTCATGACTGTTGGTGGGAAAGTCAGCCAATAAGCCACATCGTAATCCCAGAAGTACCACATATTACTGCATGAGACTGAAGGGGCAGGTTCATGCACTTTTTCACGCAAGCCAGCAACGCCGCCGACTTGGGATGCTTACTTGCGCTAAAATGCTAACATTATTCTAGCAAAATTTATTGTGCGAATTTCTTGAACTGTTGAACCAGCACTCAGACTCTTGTTGCTGGCTCTCGTGAAAAAACCGCATGTGCGTGAACATGCCCTTCAGTCTCGCGGCTGGCATGAATATCCGGTAATATGCGTTACTTCCGGGATTACAATGTGGCGTATTTTGAAAAATTTCATCAATCACCATGTCATGCATGTTATTGTTCCATAAGCATGATAAATGCATGCAAATGAGCATGGTCTGTCTTTAAGATTTTGACATTTGAAATCTTCGTCATATTTTAGTTACTGAATTTTCTAAGAAAACTGGAGACTATAAGAATTTATCAGCTGTTGATATCAAAGTGATGGCCTTGACCTACCTTCTGGAGAAGGAAACAGTGGGCACGGAGCACATTAGACGAATCCCAGAGAAAAAGGTACAGTATACATACATGTAGTTTGCAAAAAAATTAGTTTATTTTCATGGACAGTCTGAAACTGGACAGGGAACTGTCACAGTGAAACCATTCACTGTCGACATGGCCAGTTTTGATTATGGTATCCCTCTATTAATTCAATTCCTTGTCAGATTAGAATTGAATCAACCCCAGGGGACCCTTGGTGGTCGAGTGGTCAAAGGCGCTTCACTGGTGAACTGGTATGGGTTCGAGTCCCGGTGGTGCATGTGTGAAATTTTGCCACTTACTTGCTGATGGGCAGTGGTTCTCTCCGGGTACTCTGGCTTCCTCCACTGTTGAAACTGGCTTTCACCATATGAGCAAAATATTTTTAAGTGTGATATTAAACCAACCCCCCATTAACCCCCTCCCCCCCCCAATCACCCTCAATTTTGGAGACAAAATTCAATCAGCTGTTCTAATACATTTGTTCCCCCTTTAAAATCACTGAAAGGCTGGAATAGGGCTATTAAATACATGATAAATGAAGCCAATAAGCTATGGGTGAAATTTAATGAAATGTGATGCTCTATGGATGTTGGTCTGCAATCTATTTTCATTACTTTATACACCAGGCTGAGTGGACGACTTCAAGACAACTGCTTGAGAAGCCGACTGATATAGCTGGCTTCTACCTATCTAACAAGGTGGGTATTATGGGTGATGTCACAACATGTAACCATGGATCAGTCCTGTCAACAGTGAACTCCAATATATGAACAAACTCTAACTTGAAACAACAGTTGGTCAGATTTGGTATACAAATGACCATTTGACATATACCTGGTTGACTATCAGAAACTACTGCAGCTGCTCAGGAATGTGTGTTTTTGTCAGCAAACCCCACCCGTGGGGACCAGGTGTGAAAAGAAATAGGATTCAAACAGTGAGATATGACTGAAATATTGTTGAATGCGATAATGTTAAGTCATATTCACTCACTCCTCTTTCACTCCATTTACTCTCAACTTTCCACTGAAGACATAATTAGCAAAAAGCTGGCTCCCTGCAGTTCAAAATCACATTTTAAATGTAGCGTGTCATAATTTGTTCCACAAATCCCACTTTAGTATGAACACTCCTGCCATCTCTTACAAGTCTTTTTCTTACATTGTATGGCTAGTAGACACGATATTGTAAACATTCTGAATGAACAATTACTATTATGTGTTCCACCACCATATTTAAAGAATTTTATATATTTTTTGCTATTTGTTGAAAGCAGATTTATGACAATTGATCACCTTCCCCCATCCCTTTAATGTTTTAGAAGAGCCAGTCGAGAACAACATCTGAAACTTCTACATCTGAACCATCAGCGGACAATGAGGTGGAGCCAGTGAGCTTATCCAAGGAATGTTTGGACCAATCACATCGCACGACTGCAGATTCAAATGATGAACACCAATCACATCTAGTAGCCAGAAGAGTTGGCCAATCAGAGACATTGTTACAGGAGATAGATGAACTATCTTTAGCAAACTCCGGTCAGGAATCCGTCCATGTGGAGATAGTTGATGTCACATGTGAAAGAACTGATTCGGACAGAAAAATACTTAACATCGCAGGAAGTGCCGACATTGAAAGCCCTGTGGAAAGTTGCAGTTTGCAGGATGGGGGAATTTTGCAGTCAAATTTAATTGAAGAAAATGATGATTCTGATGAAGAATTTGATGATGATCATGATGATGATGATAATGATGATGATGGTTGGATTACACCCAGTAATATTAAGGACATTAAGCACAAGATGGGCGGGGTGAACACACAAAAGGCGGCTGTGCCTGTGGGATGCTTGACAACAGATTTTTCCATGCAGGTATTCAATCAGAAAAGTTGTTTTCATAGGCATGCTCAGTGTATACTTGAGGCACAGTTTATATTTACCATACTTACTGTGCCTCAAATATAATTCTATAACACTTGTGTCAATAACATCGAGCTAACCGTGCAATTATTACACATTTTAGCACGGTTATGTGAAATGTACATGTGTCAAGTACAGGTGTTCATTAGGCGATTCCATTTCACAAGTCAGGTGAGGAAAGGGACTTCTGCTTTCATACAAGTAACAATCGAATAAAACAAACAAATAAATTACAAGATGAAATTTCCTTCTCGAGTTTAACTTGTTTCCATCGGGAAACTCTATTGCACTGCTCAAATTGATTATCAACAAAGATTACAATGAAAGGTTGAAAATATTGTAGTTTTGTTGAAAAGTGTCAGTTAGTAACATTAATGGACAAGTTTATGGGGAGTGATTCTGTGACCTGAGACAGGCTGTGTGAAAGCAGATAACATTTAGGACTACCAATCCTCACCTGCCCTGTAAAATAGAATCTCCCGAATGAGCACCTGCGATTGTCAACAGGACGCATGTAGATTTCACACGTCACAACATTCTGAACCGTGCTAAAACGTCCTAGATAAATGCACAGTTACCAGTGACTGAGAGGTACAAGTGTTATAGAATATTACTTTGATTTTAAAACTAAGACATTGAATGACTTTCCTTTAAACTTGATGCAAGCGGTTTGGATTGCTCAATGTACATTGATTATGTTTGATATCAGACAACATATAATAATCACGATTCATTGGATTCGAGCTGTTTTTGACAAATGTCTATTTCCGACTGAGCTTTGACACATGTACTTGTATCCTTTATTTGATATAGAATGTCCTTCTCCAAATGGGGTTGAATGTGATCTCCGTTGACGGGATGCTGATCAAAAGGGCGAAGAGTTATGTCCTCCGATGTTTTGCCTGCTTAAAGTAAGTCAACTGCACGATTTCAGACTTTCTATAATGCTGAATATAATTAATCTCTAGCTTTTTGGAAGGAATGAAGAGGTTTTTGTTTTTTTCCTTTCGCACAGACCACTGACAAACTGATGTACTATTTTAATACAATTTGCTTGAAACCAACAATGTTCTTTGAGTTATTTGAAGACTCTAATACTCAAACAACTCTTTGACTAAATAATCAAGAATATTATTGTGGCGAACCCAATGGCGATCGCTAGCCACAGTAGGTGGCACTAATGTTCCACCAGGTAAAGAAGACATTGGCGTCATAAAGCGAACAATCATAACGTCGTTACATTATGACGTTACCTTCCTGATGTCCAGAAAACAACATGGGCATGCGCCATTTACCTCTTGGAACACATAGCCACTTGGTGTCAGTTCGAGCTGGGGAACCCCATTGTGTAAAAATGATTAAAAAAAAAATCTTTTTACTTTTTATGTGACCTTGCGAAGTAAGGGGGGATATTGTGAGAGGGGGAGACAGGATTTCGTTGTTTGCGTCGGCGTTGGTGTCGGTGTCCTCTCTCTGGAAATGATAAGTTTTTTGGTTTAACAAATTAAAAAAAAATCAAGAAAAATTCAGAAAGAAATAAAAAGTGTATCTACACATAGAATGTTTGCTGTAGTTATCAGCTCTCAGTGGCTGATTATGAAACTTGGTACACATGCTTTTTATGATTAGAGGATGTATCTGTGCTATTTATGAGATGAAATATTAACTTTTGTCCAAATGATTATTGAAAATGATAAGGTTTTTTGTTTTGCAAATATTTACATAGAAAGTTTGCTGAAGTTGCCAGATGTCTCCCTGGATGGTTATGTAAATTGGTACACATGTTTCTTAATAAGTTTAGAGGATGTATCTGTGCTATTTATGAGATGAAATATTAACTTTTGTCCAAATGATTATTGAAAATGATAAGGTTTTTGTTTTGCAAATATTTACATAGAAAGTTTGCTGAAGTTGCCAGATATCTCCCTGGATGGTTATGTAACTTGGTACACATGTTTCTTAATATGTTTAGAGGATGTGCCTGTGCTATTTATGAGATGAAATATTAATTTTTGTCCAAATTATAAGGTTTTCTGTTAGACAAAACATACTGAAAAGCTAACTGAATTTGTCAGGTTTCATTGAAACTTGGTATACATGTTTCATATGATTAGAGGATATACCTATGCTATTTATAATATGAAATATAATTTTTTGTCCAAATTATGAGGGTTTCCAAAACCTCTGTGTATGGACCTAATGAATCCCTCCCCACGCAGGAGAGTTCCAATTTCATTGACATTTCACGGTAACCCAAAACATGTTTATTGTCTTTCAGGGTTACATCAAACATGAGTAAGGACTTTTGTCCACACTGTGGGAACAGCACATTACAGAGGGTCTCCATGACAGTGGAAGAAGATGGTACCATCAAGTACTTTCTGTCTCGCCGCAAGCCCGTGTCTACACGGGGGACAAAGGTCAGTGCCCAAGGTTATCTGCTGTAACATCCATTCATATGATGAGGACTGTCTCGAAACAATGCACTTAACATGTGTAATGGGAGAGGACAGAGGGCACATTATATACATGTATTTCACCTATGGGTCATCTCGAATTGTAAGGGGGGCCTCGATGGCCGAGTGGTCCAAGGCACATTGCTGGTGATCGCAAGCCTCACACCGCTGAACTGGCATCGGTTCGAGCTACGCTGGTGCAAGTGTGAAAGTTTGCCAGTTACTTGCCATCAGGCAGTGGTGCTCTTCAGGTACTCGGGCTTCCTCCACCAACCAAACTGGCTGTCACCATATGAGTGAAATAACCTTCAGCATGACATTAACCCCACCCCCTAATTGTAAGATTTCAACTTTCAAGAATGAACATCGTAGGTTGTAGTAAAACTTTTATTGGTGGTGAGTGGTCTGAACAAGTGCCCTTAGTATATTCAGTCGATTTCATGGAAAGTATCTAACACGATTAATTCAACAGCATGAGGTATATTACCTCGGCTGCTTGTCAGGTTTTGCAACAGGATCACAATCATGGGTTATTAATACTTGTACTGTCCTTACAATTTTGAAATAAAACATGTGCTGGGATAAAACTTGAAGTTTAATATCTGTAATATAACTTTTTGTTTCAGTTCTCGTTGCCTATGCCAAGGGGAGGTAAGCATGCCAACAATCCCATTCTTTGTGAGGACCAGCCCAGACCACATCAGCGAGAAGCTAAAAAGGCCCAGCAGAAAATGAACGTTTTCGACCCAGATTATGTTGCTGGTACATCACCTTTCACTGTAAATGACACGACGAGCAGAGCAGCTCTTCTCGGCATTCGCTCTAACAAAGGATCGTGGAACAAACGAAACCCGAACTCTGTGAAGAAACATTATGGCAAACGGAAATAACATTGCAGTTATACATGTATGACATAACCTGCTGTTATGTTACAGAAATAAAGGTACTTGTCTCAATGTATCCAGTGTTTACAAGTTTCATCATTACAGTAAACAGGTCATTTGCGTACACTTCACCATCCATAAGATGGCTTGCGAATCGTGTGTCTCCATTATCGCAGAGCGACATCCAGTGTTTTACCGGATTCTGTTCGGCCTTCATCCGGCGGAGAACAGACTCGAAAACTCTGATAAATTACAGGTTTTCATACATACCCCGGAAACAGATATTGCCTGGGCTTACAAAATATATAGCAGTCATTCGTTTTTGAGGCGAGCGATCGCTCGCGCGCACCATCGCTCGCCTAATTTCATTTCAAGGCGCGCGAGGGAAGTCCTGCTCCCCAAACCCCAATGCGTATTTTTTTGAAAATACAAGTCGATAATTCATCACGCATTCACGAAACGAAAATAGGAACTCTTCTGTGTTCGGCAGTACATTCCTTGACTATTTGGGGAAATACAAAATCGTAATTCTAGCAGCGAAGTCGGGAGAGTCCGATCGTCCCTTTGATGTGATGTTTGAAGTAGATGTTGAATATATCGCCAACGACTATTCAAATATATTGTTTTCGAAAGCGCTAATATATATTCATGAATATATCAGTCTGTTCGATAAAACCTAGCGGCGAAATCATAGCTGAACCAGAAAGATTATTCCGTACTAAGATCCGAGTAAATTTTTGTTTTACCCGCCGGTGTTAGCAGGCGCCATGTTTTGATTTGCGTGCGTTGCAATGAACTTTTAATACACTGTTTGAAACAAACGTCACGATCGAAAGATTTTTTTTAGGTATTCATTTCGCACAAGTTTTGATTTTATCTTATTATCAGACTTGATATTCCAAAGCAAGTTGTCGTCCATAAAGAATTTCTGAAGAAAATCGCTTCATATCCGAGGTTCTGTCTGGAAAATGCTGTATCAAATTAACATAATGATATCGCGGAGCTCTGTAAAGTTTTGCTGCTGTGGAATTTATTTGTCATAATAGCACAAAGCATGACTGGACAGAGAGTGTAGACAAGGGGGTACATGTCTCTTGTATATAACTTCAGATAATTGCAATTGGGATCTCCATGAATTTAAAAAAAAACCATTAAATGAGGACAAGAATGTAAGGGAGAATTTGCAGATTTATTTGCTGGAAATGGATCAGAATGCATTTCCAGCAATCTAGAACCTCTGAGCTTACGGGGCCTAGGCGGCCCCTGGACCCCGGCCTGAAGAGCTAGGATAGTAATTTCAGGAGTGCGATCACTCGCCTCACTCATTTTAGGAGTGTGATTTATAGCACTCCTCTGATTTACAGAAACGAAAGACTGATATAGGTATGAATAACTTTCGTATCATCCAAGAGGTGTGGTAGATCTGTAATTTTGAACAAGTAGACCATCACATGACTCGAAAATGGCGGGTTACGTTGGGGTTACGTCGGTAGACTTTAGCTGATTGGCTGACGAAGTCTCGTGGTATTGATTTCGGGAAATTCCCTCTAGCAGTTGCCGAAAGTAGTCTGAAATGGATACACACGATCCCAGGGTCAGTCTTACCGCGTATAGATGGCCCAGATGGTTACAGGTTGTAAACAGGTTAGAGTGAAATACCTCTCTAAAATGGAGGTAAAAAGGGTCGTTTTTGCTCTAGCTTTTGATTTATTCATCATAACTCTCCAAAATCTTCAGGCGACTTAGTTTATTTATTGTTACATGTGGTAACTGGTTTTCAATAAAAGTGTGCCTAGTCTAATTTTTAAGGGCGGACAAAACCTGTTCACTCATCTATTATCATGCAAATTAGATAGACAATTTGTTTTTTTAAAGGGTCACCTAAGGCACGTCTCTTGGTTCGATATATTCTCGACTTTATTAGGCAGAAAACAACCCTTTTTACCTCCATTTTAGAGAGGTGATTCTCTTCGACCTGGTAAATGCTCTAGTAATTCAATCACTCTATTCACATTCAATCAACCCCAAATGTTTTCTCAAATTACGATCAGTCCCTCTGATCAATGGACCAATTTACATTGCTTGAGCCACTGTTTAAGTTAACTTTTGGCATGACGTCCTGCGGAATGAACATGGCAAAAACAGTGGCAGCCGCATTGTGTTCGCATTTATTTACGCTCCATTAAGTCTCCCAGCAAGGAACTGTTGTACAGCACCCAGCTATGTTATGTGCATAATTTTTTCAACAATTGACGAAAATCTGTTCAGAACCAAAGAGAATTGCCAATGTCTCTCAGTTTATTTTGATGGAGCAGTGTTGTCTGGTCCTCAATGTTACAACATGTACCCGGATATGGCCTTCATGGTAATTCCTCAAATCCAGAAATATCTTTGTCTTTGACGTTTTCCTTTTATTAGATTTGATGGTGTGGAGCGCTGTCCATCCCCTCAGTACTATGCCAAGTAACACGACAGTGGCCGTGATTTCCCTGGCCTCGGCACCTGGCAAATTCACATCATTACAAAAAGCATGATTGGCAGCTCTCGGGCAGCACATGACATCGTTGTGCATACTCGGCCACAACGCCATCGTGTGATGTGAAGTGGCCCATTTCACCACCTCTTAAATGAAAGAAAATTATATGATCCAGGAATAATTATAGGCAATCATCCTGCTCATTAATGAATAAATTTGTTCAATTCAATATATATATGGGTGAGATGCAGCACTTCCTGTGGTTGAATTATTAGAGAGTTCACCGTTGCATCTTGTGTAATGTCGGGATTTTAGATTACCACCTTGATAGAACGTCAAACTTTGTGCCCAAATTAGGATATGCCCAAATATTATTCTCACATTGAGAATCAATGTTCAGTTTTGTTGATGGAGATTTGTCATCAATTAAGTGTTATATTTGAGTCCAAACATGCCTATTTTGCCAGAATTTTGGGACATCGAATATTTTCACTAATTTGGGCGCATTTTCCTGCCTAAAAACATTTTGTCATGCCGAATAGAGGGTATGCCTAAATTAGGGTAATCTAAAGCCCTGAATGTCTTGACAGTTTTAAAATCAGATGTGAAATTCCACAGAAGAAGGCGGTCACTTCGGACTTAAAAGTTAAGTACATGTACTTTCATATCCTGTCCCATAATGCTTCCATTGACACCATTCTCGGATCATAAAAATCTGTACCGATATCAAAATGTTGGTTTGGTTATGGATTTTAAAGAGATTCCAGTGCATCTTGAACATTCTTCTGAACTTATGAGTGAATCCCTATTGCCCAATTTAATTCTTAGACAAAGGTTTGCACACCAACAGGTGCATTGACATGTGACTCCCAGGAATTGTGGTATATACTACTGTCCTCTGCCTGTGTCTCCGGAGTATTTTTAACTACTGGGTATTGATAACTGGTGTAAATATGATAAATAGGCAACAAATCGTCCTACTGATTCCAAGAAAGGAAGAATATGCTTTCAGTAGTGGTGATTTTGGCAACTTCGAAGTCGAAAATAGTCCGCGGGTGGTTGGGTGGGTTCAGGTTCCTGTTGCTTCAATGTATTTTGCTGAGAAGCTGAGAACTTGATAATGTGCATGTCTAGCACTGTAATATCACTTGTCTTTTATTGCACCATGTAAGCGTCCTGTCTGTGTCTTGTGCGCTGTCCTCAGTGTTTTATAGGGTGGATGGAGGGTGTCAGGTTCCATGCTGCTTTAAAGATTTCTTCTTATAAGTGGCAGGAACACAACTGGGCTGGGTGGTGCTTAGTTGGTTCGTCGTGATATAGCTGAAATATTGTTGAAAGTGACGTTAAATTCTATTCACTCACTCGCTCACTCACTCGAAAATAGTCCAATTATTATTGATTAAAAATATCCCATACTGTAGACCTAGGAAAGAGAGGAAAAGTACGAATCTCAAGGTTTTTTGGTAGGAATTGTCCAAGAATTAGGTTGGGGGGGGGGGGAGTGTTCCATTTCATTGACCTATATGGTGCACATGCTGGAAGCAGTGAGGGGGGCAGAAAACATACATGTAGTCCTGATGTTATAATTAAAACTCCTACCTTTTGAATTTGCATTTAAAAGTAGTAACCTGCGTGAACAGTAACAATAGATCCACTTCAAGCTTGAAATAAATTCAGACATATATTTCAATATAGAACAGTCTTTCTGGATTTCCACTTTTGATAATTATTTATAGCTAGTAATATCCAGTGTTATTGAGTGAATGCAGACATTTAATATAAACGAATGCATTCATAAGGTAGGTTATGAGCAACTTGCCCTAATTTATTCAGCTGGTTAGGTACAGTAAGGAGATTACATTAATAGGCCTTGCAGTAATTTTATATCCCATTATTTTTAGGATGACACTTTCTTGGCAAATTACAACACATATAAGGGAAGTGGGAAGAGGTGCCGACATACTGACAGTCACATGACTTCACAGTATAGTCTTCTGGTTAACCTTTTCTAATTACTTAATGCACATATCAAGAATCTAACGATTCGTGATATGTGTTGTATTTCAGGTACGCTTTTATTGTACCTGTTCATGTGGCAACTTAGACGATGTTGGAAATGCTCTGACAACTCGTATATTGGTAATTGGTGAGCTGTTTTGCTGTGACAACTCGTACACTGCTGGGGATTGGTGAGCTGTATCGTCGTCAGATGAAAATGACGGCATTTAACACAAAAGACTAGTCTGTAAGGCCCGATGTCGACCCAGCATCAACTTCCCACAAATGACAACATATATCAAAGACCAAAAGGTCTGTACAGGGGGCGGGCCTCGCGGGGACGGGCCTCGGGGACGACTTAACGTCCACCAGCAGAATCTCAATCGCCATATACAGGTAAAAATTACAGCACATATAAGGGAAGTGGCTTCACAGTATAGTCTTCTGGTTAACCTATTATAAAGCACATACCAAGAATCTAATGATTTGTGATATGTGTTGTATCTCGAGTCGACAGGCACGCTTTTATTGTACCTGTTCATGTGGCAACTTAGATGATATGACCACACGGCCCCTAGCACCGGCATAAGCGGTATTAGATACAAATCTAGAGAGCTATGTTGGAAATGCTCTGACAACTCGTATATTGGTAATTGGTAATACTAGTACTAGGCTATTCCCGTGCCCTCGGAGTTTGGCACAAAATTGCCAGCAGAATATGCAAGTTGGTTAGTTGTATAGTCTGATTCACCGGTTTCTGAAAATATTTAGCATGTCTGATATTGTTTTGACTGGGAACCATTCAGAATGCAACCTCTCTGCATTTACACTGTCGTGACGGGGGGAAAACAGAGGAATAATTTGAGGTTTGATTAAATTATTTGCAGACTATAATTGTAAGAGGTGGAGAAAATCAATGCCATTTAGAATGGTTTCCTCTTTAAATACTCAAGATGTAGCCTAATATGTAAAGTTGATGAACCCATGAGTCACTTTTATCATTATGGCAATTCCATTATTACAGTTCAATTGATGTATTTAATTCCAATATTTATGATCCTCTCACAATCAAGGGGGAATAACCCAATTTGCTTAAATCAAGGGAGATAATTTCCTCATATCGGAAGTCAACTTTTCCGCGTTTTCTAGGATCATAAAAAAGAATGACACACAGCTGGGAACTTTGATCTGTTGCATGAAGATTGTGTTTTGAAAATTGCTATGACGGACGTAAAGCAACACTCACAGAATGGTGATGGAGCTTGTGCATCTCCAGCTCTCACTCCACGGCAGAGAAAACGGGTATCTACATAGCTGACAGCTCCAGGCCCAGTTTGCAACAACAACAACTGCAACTGCTTCAGAAAAAAAGTTGACCGTCAACTGTTTGTTTTGGGAATCAACAAAATTAACTGATTTTTGCCAAATTGGGCAAGGCTGATTCAGCTTGGAGGAAGGATCTTAAGGGCTTAGTGAATCGAGTCGAGTGTTGTTGTTGTTGCAGTGTATTTAGAAAAAGCTGAAAAGCATGGGGTACCGTCTGACCGTAGTTCAACAAGCTGAACCCTACTGACATTTAATTTTGGGATATTGATTATGTATCTACATAATCAATATCACAAAATTAAATGTCAGTAGGGTTCAGCTTGTTGAACTGGGGGTACCGGTACCCCCAACATAATCCCCACCTGACATTCTTTCCAAGGACATTTTCCCAATCCTAATATTGGGAAATGTGGACCCATTTGGGCGTCACATAAATTTTTGAAGAAAATTGTAAGTGGAAATTTAATTGTCAGTCTACATGCCAAATGCATGCTCTAGTTAGGGGTAAATTATATAAATCTAGAACTGGGTGTGATGTGCGGACACTAATACAATAGTCAAGTCCTTAGCTCAACTGAAACACTAATCAATTGAATAATGCAAAAGAATGAGCAGAAATGATCAATACTACAAGCTGAGAGGGATAAATCTCATCGTCGCAGCAGGATGAGCAAAACTTATTAATAGGACTATTAGTACAAGCGGAGAGGGATTAAATAAGTGATGAAATTCAACACTAGCTTCAACTCAAACATGAATCTGTGTGAACAAACAGTTTTTTGTTTTTTTTTTCAAAAAAATATGTGGAAGAAAATTAAGCTCAATGATAGAAGTTTTATTGAGTAATTACAAATACTGTTTGTTTAGTTCCGGAGATCACATGCAGTCATATATATTACCCCCAAATAGGGCATGCATTCTGGTGCACAGACAAATTTCCACTTTCAATTTTTTTTTCATCAAAGGACCTGGCATGGCTTAAAGAGATTTTGGCACCCATGAAGTATGGTTTGAAGTGCAAAATGAATTATCACGTATGAAAGGAATTTTTCTGTTAGCGTAAAATATACATACCCAGCTATTTCTTCTAACTATTCAGATGGCAAAACTTAACTTCAGCCTACTGTGGAGAGAAATTAGACTGCGAACATTCTAAAAATTTCACTAGTTCTTGGGATGAATAACATATCTATGCCACAGTATTTATTCTCAGATGACATAAAGACGGATTTATTATGTTTCTAAGTCCAAAAATGCTGTTCGAAAAATTAGAAGAAATAGGGTATTATGTATGCTCTGATTGCACGAAACTTGCTTAAGTTACCATCGACGTAAGGACTTACACGTCCTGCATTGCGCTCACACTACGCCCGGCTCTACACGCATTTCACAAACATGACAAGGCAGACATAATTACATCCCAATTTACGCAATACGTAAGTTCCAGATTTTCGCCTCTGCAACAAATAATCACTTGGAATTGTGTTTAATTATTATTGGATACGAGGTTTTGACCGATGTGATATAATCATAGCCGCTAATGGACTTAGCAAATATTTTACCTCGATAATTAAATGTCGGAGCAATCTGCATTGGAGGCTAGGCATCATAATGCATGTGTTCGCTCTTTGTGAAAGAAGGTGCAAAACGCCGCACACTGTCTTTGAGCGATCGTATGCTAGGGAGAGAAAAAGTAAAAAAAAAAGGACCCTTTTCTGCCTCCAAAAGTATGGTACATTTATTAAGATGCATACATGTAAAATTGTACAACTAGCTCATTAGATTACTACAGACCTGGTGACTTGCAAGCGAAGTTGCACTGACTCACACTAAGCATATTCTTTGGCAGATGTAAAGTTACACAATAATTTACGGCTTTGCGTAACTTTTAGCGCTTTGTGACACGAGTCGACGTAGCTACGCTCATACTAAGTATGACTTACGCACGGACTTGGGCTTATGCACAGTACGTGCAATGTCCCCCTGGGTCTTATGATTTTTAATAACAGCATCTTAAGTAGTGGACTCTTACAAAATTGTCTATTTTGAAGTAAAAACAGCACATTTTTCTCTCCGTAAACATATGAAGCCAGTCGAGAACCAAGATAACCTTAACCCCCACAAATTTTGACCGTGTCGATAGTTTGTTGTTGCTCAAACACGGTTTTGGTTTTGGACTGGCTTCATATGTTTACGGAGTGAAAATTGCTGTTTTCACCTCAAAATAGACAATTTTGCACAAATCCACTATTATAATGCTGTTATTAAAAAACTATAACACCCAGAGCCTACAAAATACTCAGAGCATAAGACGAAATAATATATCTTATGCTAACTGAAAAATACTTTGGTAGGTGATATTTCATTTTGGCACTCCAAACTGCACCTCATGGGGACCAAAATCTCATTAAATCACACCTGGTCCAGGTCCCGCGCGATGCCCGACTGGTTCCACATTTCATAATATTAGGGCGGAGAAAATGTCGGATGGGGAAATGTCAGGTGGAGATAACATCGTTGGGGAAGATGTCGCTGGGGAAAGTGTCGCTGGAGAAAATATCTCTGGAGAAAATGTCGGGTGCCTTAGGATAATGTCATTGCATGTGCAGTGCAATTAGTTCCTGTACTAAAGGTTCAATACTGAGCGTACAAGCATGAAACATGATAATCAATTGAAAACCTTTCAAGTGGGCTGTATCACTTGGTCAGTGTAAATTATACGCAATATGGAATAAGCCCCTGGAAAATACAGAAATAAAAACGTTAACATACAAATATTGACATAGGCAACTGACTAGGAGCCTTTCTAATTTAACTGACCTTGACCTATTTTATCAAGGTCAAATTCTAGTTATTGCAGTATGGATCAGTTCTTCAAATTTACACATGTATGCAACTGGTGATCAATTCGAAGCGTATTCAAGTTTACCAACCTTGACCTATTTCATTAAATTGAAATGTAGTTAATACAATATGTTTTAAAGGGCTATAAATCAATCAAGTTTATTTATTTCAATCAATCAAGTTTATTTGTGCAACTTTGAAACATACAAAATATGACAAAACGTATAGGGTCAAGCAGATACTAGTCTATGGTATCTACAGGCACAAATACATGTTACTGCTATAGTTAGGCATGTTGGGCCCATACTGAAACCCATATTAGGCTCTTGTAAAAAGTGATCTCAAACTGTTGCACATGCTGTATCGGAAAATTCAGGCCGCCTGACCTGATTCAGGTCAGTCGAATTTCTGCTGGAAAAATTCATCGTGGCCTACCGCTTTGCACTCGTATGCATCATATGGAATACATATTTTTCAACTTCCCAGGGCATTTATTTCCTCTGTCAAACTCCTTTCATTTCCATCAATGACAGAAGAAAAGAATATCGCATTTGATCTTTCAAAATCGAAATCGGCGGTCATTTTAGAAATATATGGCTCGAATATCTATGGTCAGGCATGTCAGGGGGCAGACAGGACTGATTCTAAATTTCCGGATTGTGGACACGAAGTAGGAATGGCTCGATCCTTCGCCCTTAAATAAACTGCCCTGGACATGCTGGAACTAGAATATAATTAAGACTAAATTCGATCCAAGCATCACATTTCATGGGAAATCATTTGTAGAACCAATGCCATGTGCATGTGCAAGACTGGCACAGTACCCGGTACCTGTTATGGCTATGAGATTTATCCATTTTTTTGCGGAAATGGCTCGGGATACTTCAAATTGGTAGGATTATCTCCATTGAAGCTTTTGAACCATATTAAAAAATATTAAAATGTCGCAAACTCGTCCCCAGAGCAAAGAGCAAACTCAAATTGCGCAAGCTCAATCAGCATTTATGGCCCCGTGGGGTTTCCGGGGATTGACCTGGGGTGTAATCGTGCACACCCCAGATCATGGGATCAAACTCGGTCACCAGAGCAAAGAGCAAACTCAAATTGCACAAGCTCAATCATCATTTATGGCCCCGTGGAGTTTCCAGAGATTGACCTGGGATGTAATCGTGCACACCCCAGATCATAGGATCAAACTCGGTCACCAGAGCAAAGAGCAAACTCAAATTGCACAAGCTCAATCATCATTTATGGCCCCGTGGGGTTTCCGGAGATTGACCTGGGGTGTAATCGTGCACACCCCAGATCATAGGATCACTCGAGATAATCAAAATCATTGAAATATGATGAAGAAATCATGAATTATATGCATGATTTTGAACCATTTTGTGAACCTCCTGTTGTAATAAGTTTGATCATGCCCAGATTTTATGGTGGGAATGTCCCTTCCTCTTATTAAATTATTACTGTGACACAATGCTATTCTGTGGATAACAACTTCTTATTGTTGTGGAGCTGAAGTTTCATTGGAGATACTTCCAACTTTTTCAAAGCTAATTAGCAGCTTTGAAAAAGTTGGGAGTATCTCCAACAAAACGTCAGCTCCACAGCAAGCTTCCAACTTTTTCAAAGCTAATTAGCTTTGAAAAAGTTGGAAGTATCTCCAATGAAACGTCAGCTCCACAGGAAGATTTGAAAAAGTTGGAAGTATCTCCAACGAAACATCAGCTCCACAGCAATAAAGAAGTTGTTATCCATAGAATAGCCTTGTGTTATATAAGCTTACGCCGAATTCTAAATGTCTATCAAAGAAATATTACTGTGACAATTGATGCATGTACATATTACAGACTCCAGATTGGTGCTAATATTACCTATCCTCATGTCTTTTTGCCAGAGAAAGAGATTACAGCTTTTGAAGGGCCTTAAGGAGATGAAAGGTCCGGAAATGTGTGAGATCAAGAAACTGGATCAGTTTGAACAAGCAGAATATTACTTTGAGAATGGTATGATATAAGAGTTATCTGGTATGAAATGGAAATGAGTAGCTAGAACTAAAGGTTGTCGATTTTAATTTGTAATCTACTTTGGAGTTTATCAAAAATCAGTAGTTAACTTTGCATAAATTTTCTTTTTTTTTGTGTGTGTATAATAAGCTGAACTCTACGAAATGACGGCCCGAGTAAACCTTGCTGCTCCAAAACAACCCATGATGCAATGCATAACATTGACAGCCCTTCTCAGATGTTTACATCAGAAAAGGCAGTGACCAATGACATGCATGGAAGTTTGTTGTGGGGCAGCAAGGTTGACTTGGGCCGAAATGACCACCATTACTCTGTGATATTGATACACTCAGGGGTCGAAATTGCTATTTATTTGCAGGACATGTCCGGCAGAAAATTGGCACTGTCCTGCAGGTTTTCAGCCAGTTTACATGTATTTTATTATGTACCGATCAATTCTTGACAAATGTCCTGCAGGTATTTCATGAACATTTCGACCCCTGACACTTGAAATAACTTTGTACTTCTCTACTATATAGTTATTTCATATACAATGACCCAATTCCATAGGTTGACGTCATAATGTATTCGTGTCCAAGTATACAAAGGTCAATGATGCCATATAAAGTAATAACTGACAGTTATAATATATCCCATGCCCAATGAAATTGCCGAATGATCAACCTCACACATCTCTATGACTGTATATGACAGTATTGACCTTCATGTCAGTGAAACACGAATATATTATGACATTTCCTTATATAATTGAGCCCCGATACATGAAACAATAGTACTGGAATTTTTATGGAGAGAATTGCAAAGTTATTTCAAGCGTGGTATTTGGTAGAACCTCTAATGAATACAAGACCTGTACGATCATGATGATAGAGCATTTCATATGCATCATTTAACATTGTCACATTTTGCTCAATTGAATACAGGACTGCGTAAAGTTTACCCGTACTACTTCACTTTCACTACATCAGTAAAGGAGAGATGGGATGGCAGAGAAGTTCTTGAGGTTTTTGCTGAGGAGTTTCAGAGTAACACGAAGGAAAATTATGTAAGGAAATCTGTAATCAACGCCTGACCCAGGGTAACGGTGAACCCATTCAAATAGGTTTGGGGACATGGAGGTTGTGGGTGCCTAAATACTTCATAATTTATTGCTGCTAAATTGTTTTAGGATGCTATAGTTTACAATTTTTATCGGTTTACTGTCTTGAGGAATGGCCAAATAAAAAAAAAAAAACTTGAAAAACTCAAATATCACGCCTATTTGGAAAGAGTGAAGGCCGGAATCTGTTGATCAGACGTCAGAATCAGATTGCGATCTATCATAGCGAGCTATCGTAGCGAATGTTCTAGGCGACATTTCCATTGTAACGTCAATATTGTCACAATAGGATGTACCACACAACTGGCTGGTCGATATTATACGACTTCATCATAATCCGACTCTGACATAACGGGTCAGAGGTTACAACTTCAATATGTTTAAACTTTTTCACCACATCTGTTTTAGTGTGTTGATAAATCGACCTTCTTTGTAATTTTCATAGAAAGAAATTTCACTTTGCTTTACACAGCTTCTCTGTAGATTACAATGCAAAGTATGCAAGGGGTATTTGGTAGAACCTTCAAAGACTACTGTTGCATTACCAGTCTTGGGACCAACTTACAGAAGTTATAAATTATAACCTCTACAAGTGATCAACTTACAGAAGTTATAAATTATAACCTCTACAAGTGATCAACTTACAGAAGTTATAAATTATAACCTCTACAAGTGATTATATCAGAATGTTCACTGTTCACAAAATAATGATACAGACTGTTGTATTTTGATCAGTCGTGAAGTCAGCATAATCTGTGGATGAAATATGTCGATGTTACACTTATCAGGTTAGGAGAATCCCACTCTCTAAGGTATAAAGGGTCGTTTTCGCTCAATCATGTCAATAAATCAGTTCACATAATCAATTCAGCAAAATCCTCTTGAGGCGCATACAGACATATCTATTCGCATTAAATGGTAGTAAAAAAGTAAATGGTCATCTATCTAATTTGCATAATAACAGTCCAAACATCCGTCGCGCTTTTTAAACAACATTGGCTGGTTCTTCACATGGCAAATTAATTTTATAACATGGAACAATAGATAAATCAATGCGCCTGAAATTTTGATGCATTGGTAAAGAAGGAATCAAAAGTTATTAAGCAAAAACAACCTTTTTTACCTCCATCTTAGAGAGCGGGATTGCCCTAATCTGCTTATGGCCAAATCCAGTCTTCAGAAGATAGCCGTACCATGTTTGCATTAAAAGATCATGTTTTATTTCCTCTGGTCAACTTTTTGTGACATTTCCTTCCACAAACATTTTGTGGTCAATGCACACTGCAACTTAAAACTTCTCTCAGTTATTGCTGTATGTAGTTCATAACTTCGCAGGTTATCATCTTTAGAACTTCTATAAATAAGTCCCCTGACCTATTACCTGAAGCCTGTCACATGATTGATTCTTTTTCTGTGTGATACTTTCAGAGAAAATCCATAGAGTTGGGTTTACTCAGAGTCAATTCTGAAACAGTGGCTGTAGACTACAAGCTAAAATCCATGGACATCGTTATCAGCAAAATTCACAGGTTAGTAGTTTGTATATTCATCTCCAAACAATATTAAAGTGATCGTAAACCCTCAAGTAAAGTTTCCATCAAATGAAAGACCATTGCAAACAGTGTCGGAAAATATTTATTTATAGGTATTCTATGGTGGTCTGTTGCAATCATATTTAGGTCCAGTGACGTCACACTGCCGTTATACATATATTTCAAACTTTGTATGCACTTTCCAGTGCTTGATTCAAGCTTAAGGTATGTATACTTTGAGTTTCAACACAGACTCACTGTTCCAATGTGCATGTTCCAAAATCGAGGAAATTAAATGCAATATTCAAATTGACTTGACACTCATGAGTCACCATCTCCCACATTTTGGTGAAACATGCACATTGGAACAGTGAGTCTGTGTTGAAACTCAAAGTATACACACCTTAAGCTTGAAACAAGCACTGGAAAGTGCATACAAAGGTTGAAATATATGTATTAAAGCAGTGTGACGTCACTGGACCTAAATATGATTCCAACAGACCACCATAGAATACCATGCTTTAATTGCAGTTTACTCTGTGTAAAAAAATCGTAAAAAATTAAAATAAATATTTTCCCACACTGTTTGCAATGGTCTTTCATTTGAAGGAAACTTTACTAGAGGATTTACGATCACTTTAATAAAATTCATAATGCTGCATTATAGCCGCCACTGTCCGATCAGATTTTTGTCTGTTTCAGGCCACACAGCTGTTCTCTCCTGCCATATATGCTGAAGACTTCTTCAGTAATGGATAACCTAAAAATTTGAGTGGCTTTGCAGGATGTTTCGTTTATCTTAACTGTAACATTGATTCAGCAAAAAAAAAAGGGGATAATACTAGAAACAATTCTAAAAGTACTTTGTCAAAAAAAACATGGAGCCATGCTTGAATATTCCTATGTCATAAATTTATTTTGGAAAGCTGGAATACAGGAGCTTTCCATCTTTCTACTTGCAATTTTGCAAGATGAAAAGCTGGACATGGGAGCCATCTTTCTACTTGCAATTTTGCAATTTGGAAAGCTGAATATTCAAGTGCTACATGAACTCTATAGTGTACCATATAACAGTTTTCTGTTTCAATACTCATCGGCCAATCTCAGCCTGGCTGGCTCACTCCGGATAGTACATGTAGTTTCTGTTTTTCATATGCTTAAATGCCATCCCTTCACAAAATTTATATTAATCAATGTACGTAAATTACGTATACATCTCTCTCCAGACAGCTAGGGTTTTTATAAAAATAGCAAACCTCAGAGCTATACTCCACGTAAACATATTTAACACAAAAGGTTTCGACTCTCCTGTCACAGCCTTCATCAGTTGATCTGTTGAATTTTATGAAAATTTCTAGTAAATATATACAGATTGTGCATTTTTATGTGGAAGTTCGTCTATTTCTATAAGTCAACGAACCCACGAATGAGTCAAAAACGGTACACGAATGATACATGGTTTGCCTAATATCGGCTAGTTTA